>JADDOH010009786.1:0-57671 GCA_016648135.1 Agrypnia vestita
ATATATATATGCGTATGTCATTAAAATCAAAGGCGAGGAGCGCTTCCTCCTTGTTCACGTGAAGAAAATACGAGAGATACATTAAAAAGTAAGACGACCATCGCCGACTGGCTCTCCGACCGACCATTGCCTGCTACTGAGCTTTGCGGGCGGCCTATTATAACCGCTGCGCGGCCATTCGTTCTCGACAATTGCATGCTGCTAAGACCTGTGGTCGGCCGTATCAACACTTAAACGTCACTTTTAAAATATTATGGATTTCACCGATATAATAACGCGTCAGCATTTTAAATAGTTTTTTGAAGAGATAAACTGATTTTGTAAAATGAATTAATGATTATTGTATTGTCATTACGAATATGTCTCCCTGCTGAATTTCAGAGCGATTGTTGGTCAGGAAGTGTGTCAAATATTGATTACAAGATTTCTCATTGCCAGACAGTTAAAGCCATAAAGCTAAATATAAAATAGTGCGATATATATTTTTGCAAATATTTATGCCCCTCATTTTTGCCGTGTGTTTTATTATCAACTTTACCAATACTAATATTTTTAAACCTTATTGAGTTCAAAAACATTTTGTAAGGCGCCGGGTTTCTACCTCTGACACATTATGCGATCTTGCTATATACAGGGTTATTTGTAAAACATAAATACCTCGCAGGACTATATTCCTGCCTTGATTATGAGTCGAAAATGTTCAAGCTATCATGACCTAATATCAATAGTTTAGGAGATATGCGACATCAAAGTTTGCATTTTTTTTTTCAATATTTCCGACTTATTTTTTGTAAAACGTTGGACAATTATTAGAGTAACTTATATCGAATATGAAAAATTCATTCTCTTTAATACAAGTCAAATAAAAAAATAAAAACCTTCGAATTCCAATTGGAATTTTTTCAGGGTTTTTATCATTTTATTTAACTTGTATCGAAAAGAATGAATTTTTCGTAATCGATATAAGTTACTGTAATGATAGTCCAATGTTTTACAAAAAATAAGTCATAAATATTGAAAAAAATGCAAACTTTGATGTCGCATATCTCCTTAACTATTGATATTAGGTCATGATAGCTTGAACATTTTCGACTCATTATCAAGACAGGAATATAGCCCTACGAGGTTATTAATGTTTTACAAATAACTCTGTATAGCCCTTATAGACTGAAGTATCATATTGTTTAATACATAAGTATATATGATTTTTAATTACAATCTATTGCATCGATTTATATTTATGGTATATGCACTTCATTATTAAAACCTTCCAAAAAATATTCTACGTAAGTATGATGTTAGTAATTAATTAATTAATTAAATTTATTTAAATTGTATCGGTCCGTAGATCTTTGCAAGAAGGTGGTATTTAATAAAGTGCTTAAAATAGTTAGTATATGTGTCTGACATGAAGGAGACGGATCTTCCTTTTTAGGAAAACTTTATGTGTATTATATTTAACAAAATTTTTTAATTTTTAATATAATCTCTTTCCGAACCAGAGAATATGTTGTACGCGCGTAACGAGACTTTTAAAAATATTCTTAGTGACGTAAGGAAAATGATTATTTATTGTAATTTGACATGACAGGCATAACGTAAATTTAAAAAATGAATGTTATGATTAAGTTCATGAAGCTTACATATTTAACGGTAATTTGTCTTCTAATGGCCTACCACAAGAAACAATTTTAGGACCGGCGTTATTAATGTATTATACAAAGTGTGTCAAGTTGCGCGTGTACTGATTGTACTACAGCAATGGGATGTACTTAATTTTTCTTATCAAAGACACGATTGGTATTACAAATGTTACGAAGTCGCTACGTAATAACTGTTTCGTATAAAATAGTAATTTCAAGTTATTTTTAAATTTACTGCAATAAAACTTCCATTGGTAACTTTAATCTAAGAATACACAAGATGCACTCGTGTGTGAAAGACTAGCGCGGGAAGGAATGTTTATTTGCTTCGTGATGTTCTGTGCTATTCTGAAAATAACAATATTGGGATGTCAGATCTTTATCCCAATCTTGACAGATATGTATAACATTGTATTGCCGCCAGTTTAGATGTTTTAGATTTGACATTGAGATTAATGAATTCAATCAATCAGAAAGCTCTAAAACATAAACAAACGTTAAAAGTTATTCACAATTACGAATAACGAGCTTTCTAATTGATTGAATTTATTAATTTCAAGCCTGTCAAACATAAAACGTCAAAAAAACGGCGCCACAATGTTATACAACAACTGTCAAGATACTATACATAAAAATAATTATACATTTATCACAGCATATTTTTAACATATTATGTATGTATATTTCAGATACTTTTTAACTGACTTATTTACCATCACGTCGTTTAATCGCGGGGGTAGGTAGAGGGTGGAGCATCTCGCTCTTTTGTCCTCACATGCAACTCTAGCGTCATACAAATTAATATAATCTTAGCACGCAACTTCAACGAT
This sequence comes from Agrypnia vestita, assembly GCA_016648135.1. Taxonomy (NCBI): domain Eukaryota; kingdom Metazoa; phylum Arthropoda; class Insecta; order Trichoptera; family Phryganeidae; genus Agrypnia; species Agrypnia vestita. The sequence continues at coordinate 2,474 of JADDOH010009786.1, forward strand.
TGTTGAGGTCCCTGACAGGACCATCTTCCAATCTGCTAACCTGGGCACGGCACGTTTTCTGTGGCTGCCCTCTTCTTCCCTCGATTCTTTACTCATTCGTTCGTTCAACATTCCCAAACTACCAAAGCGCCATTTTTTAATTCTATTCAATATTTAAAATGACTTACCTATATTATTAATATTAATACAATCATTCTGATTGGAACAGTAAACTTAGTACCTACATAGGTTCGGGAGAAATGTCAATTTTTTAATGTCGATGCTATCACTGTTTTGCTGCATTTTGTAAAATAATCTACATAATATAATACATACGATTCCTTTTGATTTGATTGAAGCGCTACATTACTGTTTATTTTTTTACTGGGCATCAAGACTATGGTTTCTTGCATTACCTCGAATGGATACACTTTTTTGATTCTATCTATGGATCTCTAAGGTACTCAAATTTGTTTTTTGTTATATGTTGCGTCGTTTTAATTTTCACTTATAAGTAAATTGTCACGCTATTAATCCTCAATTAAATTGTTATCATTTTTATAATATATTACACTTAATAATATGTGATACTAAATTTATTTTGCAATTTTTCATTATTCAATTTAGCGCTTTCACACAAACGATTATATGCAAAGAACATCGTAGTCTAAGCTTAACTCGAGGTGCACAGTTTACCCCCGCGCTGTGCAAGCGGGTATCCCGCAAGAGCATTGCAGTTTTATTACATTTTTTACTTTTATTTTGTATTATGTGTTGGGAATTAACTACTAACTACACATTTTACGTAATTATTATTTCTTTTGATGGGTGATATTTCATCTCTTTATTTATCAACTCTATTTTTTTTTTGGTCTATAATTAATATGTAAGATTTTAAGCCTTTCAAACTATCATATAAGTGGTACGCAAGTATACGAAATGATTTATTGCGTAACAAAATGATAAGTACTACAAACGAGAGTAATCGGTGGGAAGTGGCATGATATAGATGGAATGGAAATATGAAAACACCGAGGGTTTCGGGTTCGATCCCCGGTGGGGTAACAATTAATTTATATGATTTACTCGAGGGTATTTTGTGATGTGTTTCGTTTCTATAATTTGCCCTCTTGGCCTGTTGAAGCGTAAATAAAGTAAAAAAATAAATATAAAAATTGCTGTCAAGGGTGGGTTGCAAATATATTAATATGGGGATCTTTTATAAAATACACTCACAGAATCAGGATTCTGATGACTTTAATAATCCTTTATCCAGGCTATAAAGACTTGGCAATGACTATGTAAATTTGACTACATTTTGATGGTAGCAAATCTTTTTTATTTTCTAATTAAAAAATTTAATGACATCATTCTAAATAACGGCGTGTTTGTTTTTAATATTGTTTATATTTCGTCATAAATATGCACTACATTTGATTAACTTCACGCCAATAATCTTAGACAACAAATTTTCTTCGGTTAATGTTACTTCGTATCAAATAAATAATTAATTAATAAAATAAATATAGTTTTTACCGAAGAATTAAAAAAAGGCAAGGAAGTTGTAGTGCTGGTTTGATCTATGAATATAAATTTTTTCGTATTTTAACTGGGGGCTCACGGATCAAAGTCAAATTTAACAATGGGCTCGCGTTTTGTAATATTTTAATGTAAAAATATATTAGGCGCGTGCGCTTTGAAACCAGCTCTGAAAATTATATAAAAATGAAATCCGCAGTTATATTAAATCGATGCGATTATTCATCTCCTTTCTACATAAGGGAATGCGCCCCGCGCAATGAATAACTGGAATTGCCTCGTTAGTCGTACAACTTGGTAAACAATTAACAGAAGAACCCATTAAGGCTGTATGAAAATCACCTCTGTTAAGCAAACGAAATATGTACTACGCGTTTTCAGCCCATTCTCGTGTTTGCAATAAATTGCGAGGCTAGGAACAGGACAGCGCTATTGTTCCGAAATAATTGCAACAGAGATAGCATCTTTACTGCGCGGAAGATGTTTGGTGCCTGTTGCTGCAGCCTTATTTGGAACTCTGCAGTAAGGTGTCGGTTGACCTTGGAAGTAAAATAAAGTGTTAACAGTACCATCGTAGCAAGTGACGCTTAAACCGTTATTTTAACCGATTATTTTCGGTACAGTTACTTGAGATTTGTATTTGATTATACCGATGATTGATAACTAAGATATTATTGTTGTTTAGTACCGATGTTTGTCCAACGAATTGCAAAAAATCAGTTGCCAATCACCGACGCAGTCAGATACAAATCTCAAATAACGGTTAGTGTGTCACCGGTTAAAATACCATCTCTAATTGTAGCTGTAGCAAAGGGCGTGACGTAATGGAAGTCCGCGAATTTTGAAATAGCGAGAAATTGGGCAGTTGATCAACGGGCAGTGGCGGCCTTAGGGGGGTGGCGAACAGGGCAGTCGCTCTTGCGTGGGCCTCGCGCAACAACTCGAGCAGAAAATAAATGCTGTAACTTTTTATTTTACGCTTATAGCTATTAGTTTATAACAATACAATTTTGAAAGAAGGTTTATTCAATGTCATATTCGTATTAAAAGATAAATGATCAGCGAATTAGAATATTTTTCTCGCGCCTCACCCACTCGACTCAAGGCGTAACAAGAGCGCGCATTCATCGTGTTTACGATTTACGCTCGGGGAATCCCTGTGTTTTATTTCGGTCGTCAAGTCTAGTTACCTCACCTCAGTTCGCTAACAACTGTATGAGCTACATAATCGTTTGTATAGCAAATTATCTTTCAGCACGTAAATAAATTTTTTATCAGATTTTTAGTGAATTTTACTTTGTGAACAGTATTTGCGGTAAAGAGTGTACTGTACTGAATTAGTTTTATGTGCGATACAAGATTTATAAAATGAGCAGGAGCCCGGCCTAGCAAAAATTTGACGCCCGGAGCCTCGGGATTGTTAAGGCCGCCACTGTCAACGAGTCTACAACAAGACGTGCGTTTAATACATTTAAAATTAAAATAATCTGGATATGATTCACGATAATATTGTACATTAAAAAAAAGTTGCTTAATTAGTTCTATCCTCACCAAGTTCACCCCACACACCCTACACACACCTAAACTCACCATAGCACTGAAAGATTTGGCAGATACTTCGTGGTGCAACAAACATTATAATTTAAAATATGTTTTACTTTACTTTGTAATACACACGCACAATATGAGTTATTAGATTATTACTATAGTTTCGAAAGGAGCAGTCTCTCTCATCATCAGATGTAGATAATAACAGTCATTATCTATACCTGATGATGAGAGGGACTGCTCCCCTCAAAACTATAGTAGTAATTGAATAACTCATATATTGTGTGTGTGTATTACAAAGTAAAGTAAAACATATTCTAAATCACCATAGCACATTCTTAAACTAACACACTTTCCAAGCGGTTTATGAATAATGAAAAGTATCGACATTGGTGCATGATTCTGTAATTTATTCGTTGTAATCTAAAAAGATCTTATGCATGCTGTATGTATATACTGTATGCACCAATATACATATATACAGGGTGTAACAGAGTTAGTCCACAATACTTTATAGGTGGATTCCTGCTTTTATTATCTATTAAAGAAAAATCCGATTAAAAAAACATATCGCTCATCAGTGACATCTGCGGTTAATTAAGGGGAATGAAAAAAGGTTCGGATGCCGATCGCGCTGATAATTATTACAACATACATATGAAACGGGTTGTAAAATTTATATTTGATAGATGTTGTATTCTATCATGGGTGGAAATGGTGGACGTTACATTGTGTAAAGTGATAACTTAAGCCAGCCTTATGATAGGACGTGAGCCCTATGAACACCAAAAGACTTTCATACCTACATCTCATAAATAATATAATTTCATCTCTATAATATATCTTGATAAACATCTCTAAAATGAACCCTATGCAAAAAAATACGCAATAATTAATAAAATATGCACGTATTAGGTTTTTGTAGGTTCAAATTTTTAGAAGTCATTTTCTTAGTTTCATGTTTTTTGGGTTGGATGTTTTCCGCAAAACTACGTCCAATTGTAATAGGAACATTAAGAGATATATCGTTTACTTCGATGGTTTTTTTCAACATATTTATGTTTACTTAGCTGTCATGCTTCAATACCCTCACTGCACGTCCCTGTTATCTACTAAAACAGTATGCTGTATGTATGTAGTTTGAACTTTTCATAATTGTTTCAACATTTAAAAGTTCGGAGTAATTTTTTAAACAAAACAAAGACATCAGACGTGGTGCCAAATTCTGGACAAGTAATTTCCGTTAGATCATGATTTCATGAACATTAAACATTTAATTTTACTTTTTGTTAGATTTATTAAACAAGTTTTTATTTATTAACAAAAAAAAGTGTGTCAACGCTTTCGCGCATTTTTGCCACATAAATAAAATGGTTGTGAATAGTTTTAAATAATTTTACAAGACCGTTAAATATTTCAAATCATCCATTTCGGTTTAATATAAAAAGACTGAGTAATACTCTCTACCATATTTTTAATAGTTTTTTTTTAGGCTTAACGAAACTAAAATAACCTACATAAAACAGTATTTTGAATAAAATAGTATGCTCAAATTAGTAAAAAAGTCGATTAAAATAATTAAAACCGTGCACAAATTTGAACCAGATTTTTTAAAAATATTTTTATAATTTTTTATTGACTTGTATCAAAGCGAATGAATTTTTAATATTCGATATCAATTATTTTTATGATGATCTAACGTTTAACAAAAGACAAAAATGTTGAAAAAAAAACTTTGATGTTGCTTATATCCTTAATTGTTTACATTTACAAAGTTTAAAGAATATTTTCTATTAAAAATTGAGTGAAAAAGACTACTCCAAAGTTTTTGCTTCTAGCTATGAAATACTGTACAATAATTTGTGCAACATCTAGATAAGCCCACGCCATTCTCACCCAGAACACTCGTTGTAAATGTATATTTTTTTACTCCCTTTCTTTTAACTCGTAGCGTCTGCTTGCTTGTCTGTCGAAAAAACTTTGGATCGATTTTTAACCCTTTTCTCGTGATCCAATCGAGCTGAAACTTTGCAGGCAGACTCGTGGCGACGATAAAAATGACCTAACAAATTTTCGTTTTAAAAATAATAATTATACAATAATTTTGTATTTTTCGAAATTTTTTATTACTCCCTTTCGTAGCATCGCCCGACTCTAGCTCAACGCGTGGAGTAAGCGCCAAACCTGTTTCAACTAGTAAATGAGAAAGGGAGTATAATAAAAACTTGGTTTTAATGGGTTATTTTAATTAATTAATTTATTTATTTATTCATTCATTTACGCCTAAATAGGCTTTTACATATATAGGTATATAACAGTTATTTGCAAAAATAATATAAACAGAGAGAAAAAAAAAAAAAAGAAAGGGTATATAATTTACATTATGGCGGAATGAAGCGCTCTCAGTATCGCGCCCCTATACTGTGACAGGCCAGAACCAAACACGTCCGCTATGTTTGTATAATTGTTACCTAACCTGTGTATTCTAGGTACTAGCGAGTTGTAGTGAGCATTTGTTCTAGTATTGTCACAGTAAAAAGGCGTCGGCACTCGAGTAGTTCGACTGGGTACATGGAACATTATTAAGGACAAAATTTCAGGGCTGTGGTAATGCGAGTTTACAATTTTATATAATAAAATAAATTAATGCTAAATATAAAAATGTAGATATATTTTTAATACCTTTTGGGAGTATCTGGTCATACGTTTTTAACATCCCCACCAATTCATAACACTATGCAGAAGGTATATTTAAGTGCTTTATAAAAAACACTATACCTTATGGTTTTACACCTACATTACCGGTCACCGGATATCGCCAAGCCGCTTTGTTGCGTTCGGTATCCAATTCTCAACGAGTGATTAAATCTCGATGATTTAATTTAAGGCCCGCATTCCGGACCATCCTCATTATCACGACTCGCATTACAATGCTTCGATCGGTGAGATATGTGGCGTGGATTAGCCGGGCTTTGCTCGTAAACAGCAATCTCATTACTCGGAACTTGTCCGCACGAGCCGCGGACAATAAATAAAGCGTTTTGTTCGAACAAATAACCCCTGGGTCGGTAGACACCGCTTTCGATTCGTGGCCCTCCGAGAATTAATTGCCCCATGTGGTTTAATTTGGGCGGTTGCGGCTTGATCCTTATTTAAAACTGCAGGATGGCTTATTTATGATGAATGTTGGAAACGTGCAGCGCACGGTGGCTCGCATCTTGTATCGCGTATGTACAGAAAAAATTTAATGTGCTCAATATAATTCATATTGAAATTTATGATCATTCTATGCCTATGGGCCCCACTCTTTTCAGAGCAATTGCAATTATAATAATTTTGATTTAATCTGTATAGAAATTTTCAATCAATATTTTAGGAATTATTTTCTAATGTTGCATAACCATGGTTCTTAGACAAAAGATTCACGACAAAAGGCCCACGTGATAAAAGATCCGCGCGTCATTAAAACCAACGACACAATGTCAACATAATGTCAAAAGGTTTTTTTTATGAAAGGGCTTTAAATGAATTAATGAATTGATAATGGTGACAAAATCATTGAATATACTCAATTGCAAATTGTAGAAAGAGTAGGCGATCATGTCAATGGACGAAATTATTGAATACAAGCTGTGCCCGCAGCTTCGCCCGCGTGGAATTCAGTTTGGGACTTTAAGAGTATCAGTGAAAAATCAATATAATCTAAACTACTCGTCCAAACAATGTTGTGCAAGTACAAGGCAATTTTTATTTACATGAAATTTTCGTGAAGAAAAGCAAATTTATTTTGATAAGAATTCAACATACTTACTTAATTAAATACCCCCAACAGATTAAAACTAATTTTAAATATATCTTTTATTCATTTTGATTAATTTGTAAATTAACCTTAACATATAGATAAATGTCGTTCGGAAATTTTTCATTAGCTTTTTTAAGTTCTATAATTTTTTTATAGAACGCATTCATATATCGCTTACCGTTAAGGCAGCGTTCCTAAGAAACGCATTCGCTCAACCGTCTTTTCGTCGACTTCCGTTGCAAAATTGGTCTCAACGAAAATCTCTTTTATTTAAACGGGATTATATATACTTCTTTATAATATTAATATTGATAACCTTTTGCGAACTTGGCCATCTAGGTTGGCCACCAGCGGGATGGTGGAAATTTAGACGACGTGAATTTTAAGACATGATTTTCCCTCATGTTAAAAAGACACATTCACTATCGTACGACCTGTAGTTTTTTTGAATATTCAAAAGTGCCAAAATTTATGGTCGACTGTATAGCATCCTCATCAGTCCACTCGTATATAGACGATCCTCGTAGCGCAGTGAGCATGACAGTGGCTTCTCATACCGACGGTTCCGAGTTCGATTCCCGGTGAGGTCACAATTAACGTGATATACTGAAGACTGGGTATTTTGTGATGTGTTTCGTATCTGTAATAGGGTCTCTTGGCCTGTTGAAGCATAAAAGAAAAAAAATAGAAAATAGAGGAACCATGAAATTGGTTAAATATTTTTGTTGTTCTCATATTGTTGTTTAACTTACTACCAATAAGGCCCGGTTGTTTCAAGTTCGATCAAAGTAAGCGGTCGATAAAAGCATAGATTTTTACGAAAACGGATCGTCTGATTGGTGGAGAACGTAAAAATTTCAGTTTAAACTCTACGCTTACTTTGATCGAATTTGAAACAACCGGGCCTAAGCCGTTTGATTTTCCAAATAAAATATGTCATTTAGATTTATGTCGTAGAAATTATATTAACACATTAACGTCAGGTACTTTCTCGAGCTAATCTAATATACAGCGGGTAAAAAAGCAGTTTCGCAAGATAATATTTTGTAAATTCCCCATATTTAAAAAAAATCAATTAATTTTTAATAATTTTTTTTATGTGTACCTACCTATTATTGGGCGTCTTCGCCAGATCACAATAAATCATAAATCATAATAAACAATAGCATCTACCTAATTAATAGTCGTAAATACTTACTAGTGAAGCCATAAAACTTTAATAAAAACGAAAGTTCTTCGATTCCCTAAACATAAACCTTTTTTTCAAGTTTCCATATTGTTATAAAAATACTAAAGTGCACGTATAATGATAGATTGGAGGCAAAATTACATTTTTACACATCCCGTACATTTTTGCAAAGACACCAATTCCGAGCGGCCAGTGCACGGGTGCCGATAATAAGCGTATCCTTTGTTGTAATATAACACGAGATTGATTTTATTGCTGTATAACAGTAATTTAAAATCTGCTTTACTCGATGAAACGTGATATCTAAAGGAAGTGATCGAGTTTTATTACCCTTTTCGTAATTAACAAAAAGTTTATATAAAATATATTAATACACATACTAGGGATGGGTCGTCCACGTCCGTCCATCGACGAGACGATCAACTAGTTGAATTCGTCAACTAGTTGATCTATTTTCAACTTTATAGATAAAAAAATAAATCTATTATAATTTTGTTTACACCACTTTTTATTGATTTTTTACATGTTTCGGGAACAATGTTCCTTTTTTCAGATTGAGCCTTAAACTAAAGTTGACAAATAATACAGATATATTTATTTATTAATAATGTCACCACAAAGTGAAAGCCTGACTTTAAATTTCTAGATAACATCTTAAATGTAAAGTATTTTAAAATTATTTATTTATTTATAAATTTATAGATAATAAATAAATGTAAAGGTTTTTATCATTTTATTTAACTTGTATTGAAACGAATGAATTTTTCGTAATCGATTTGAGTTAGTGTAGTCATAGTCCAACGTTTTCCAAAAAATAAGTCAGATATATTGAAAAAAATCAAACTTTGATGTCGCATATCTCCATAACTATTGATATTAGGTCATGATAGCTTTGGACTCATAATCAAGGCAGGAATATAGTCCTGCGAGGTTATTAATGTTTTCCATATAACCCTGTACACATGTAATGATATGTACCTAATATATTTTTTTATACACACATTACTGCTTTGTACTTATTTATATTTTTAATTTTTATACTCATATTTTAATGCTTATACCCAATACTTTCACTGCTTATGTATGTAGTTTATATTTATATTTTACTGCTTACACCTGATATTATTGTGTATACCTACTTCTTTCTTTATTATATATAGAAAGAAGTATATAACACAATATGTAAAAGCTTATAATGTGCGTAAACAAATAAATAATAAAATATTTCTTCTTACATATAAGCACAAGTAGCGGTTTTACTTTCCCCGAAACTATATTCCTTCGAACTTCTTTAAATTTTAAAAATTAACGTAATAAAAATAGCCAACGGTTGAGCCGTCGAGCAGCGTCGCGTCGAACCGTAGACAGTTGACCATCGTCCCGATGTTTAGATAGAACGTCCGCGACGTCCGCGTAACGAAGTTGACGCGTCAACTAGTTGACGAATTCAACTAGTTGATCGTTTCGTCGATGGATGGACGTGGACGGTCTCGTTTCGTCGACGGTAAATACGTCGACGACCCATCCCTAGCGCGATCCGATCTGGAACGAAGACCGCCATGACATAACGGGAAGTTCCCTTCTTTACCTTCGCGCGCCATTTGGAACAGTCGAGAGCGGATAGGCAGGCACCGGGTACGGCGGGTACTACAGTTAGCGGCGGATAGCATCTCCCGCCGGCGCGGTGAGAGAGCGACCGCCATTACGACACGGAACGGCATTTTTCACGACTGTGACCCATTATTCGGTGTGTGATGACCCGCGCATTGGATAATGGTTACGCAAACGTGACGGAAGCCCGCCGGCCGCGCATCGCATAATTTGTAGGCCAATCGGAACGTGTTTTGGGCCGGACACATGGACCGGCGACGGCCGAGTTTCCATTTCGAACGCCATTGGCATCGGGTCTTCTCCGCGTTTATGTAAACACGCCGCCATTACTTACGCTGATTTTGGGAAAACGCAAGCAAATAGAGAGATCGAAAACAAGACATTCAAATATGGCGTACTATGATATTATTTAATTTAGGTAGGTACCTACCAAAAGCCTTACGCCGATGTGCAACGAAATATGATTATTAGTGAAAAGAAAATACATTGTTTAGATAAATATATTATAGGTAGGTACCTACTATTTATTGAATAGTCAACATATTCATCGCTAATGGTCAACCGCTGAGAGGTTTTGTGTGACTCCATATATAAAAAAAACAGATTATAACAGAATGAGATGATACCAAACCTAGTCCCGGTTGTACCTACCTACCTACCACATTAAAAAATAAATAAAAAATAAATGCATCGACGGTCCCTACGGACATCTCCCAAAAATGTATTTTTTGTAAGTACTCATAATTTTATCTGTAATACAAAAACACAAAAATAATAAGTAAGAAAGCATAATATACAATATCATAAATATAGTCGAAGAAAAAGAAACTGAAGTGTAAAATAAAATCAAAATTAATAACCAAAATAAGCACAAAAATAATGAGTAAGAAATTATAATAAATATGAATAAAGTTTTCAGGAACATATAAATAAAGCATAAAAGTAATATAGAAGTTATAAAACGTAAAGAGACAAGAAAGCATAAAAAAATGACTTTTTCTCATCTTTTTAATTGAGGGGTCGAGAAAAGAAAACCGCAACAATGCAATAGACGAAATTGAACTAAACGTATATAAATATATAAACGTATAATTGATTTTATTAGTCATAACGGGTTTTATGAAATTAATATGCTTTTCATAGAATTCGTAAAAAACTAAAAATGTGTTTTTAAGAGCAGTTTATCCATTGTAAAACAGTCACTATTTGTGATAATCATTTTCAAATACGCCATCCTCTATTTTCGTCAATTGCCTAGTGACTGTTTCTATACTCAATTTCAATATGTATTTTCAAGGTCGGAATTATCCTGGGCTAATAAATATTGGTGTTCTATTTTTTATTTATTAAAACGTAATGTAAAAATACAATGTATACAATAATACTATTCTTACTACTTTGTTTACGTACAGCGAAGGCGAGGGAAAACGGTATTTCACCATTAAATGCGGGTTGTATATAAATATTACACATATAGGTATAATTATATACCACATCATTGAATCCTACACCTGAACACGAGCACGATACAAGCACAATAACTATACCACGCCACTTTAGAATGAACCTTGCCTGGTTAAGCGGTAAAACCTATTTACGGGTATCTAAAATCAAAATCTTTCGAAAAAGAAAAAGTATACGAGTCGAAAATGCCCAAGAAATCTTCATTTTTTTCAATATATTATCTGATATACTTACTGCAAAACGATGGACTATCATAAAAATAACTTATATGGAATATTTTAAATTCAATAGGTACAAGTGAAATAAAATGACGAAAGCCTCGTAAAAAATATATTTTTTTAATTTCTGCATGGAATTGTATTGACTGAATTGTATATTAAAAAAAAATTTAGGTTTTCACGGCCGTTCAAAATCTTCTGCTTTGAGTTTTCTGAGTTATTCTGCCATGTTTCTACCTTGCCGACATTTCGGATCCCATTGCAGGGTCCATCATCAGAGTCCATCGCCACAACACATATCTACCCCTAACGATGGACACTGCAATGGCATCCAAAATGTCGGCGTCGGCCAGAAAGGTCGTAAAAATATGGCAGAATATCCCAGAAAACTCAAACCAGAAGATTAATTTTTTAGTTAATATAAATGCAAAAATATGCCATTATTTTAATATACCTACGATATTATATTTATTGTTGTTCCAGCTTTAGGTTTAAGACACACATCGAGTTAAATTTAATTCAATCAAATTTCTACTCTATCCATGAACACCAAATTTTAGTGGAAAAAGCTTACTGAGCCGAGAAGAATGAGTGTGCATGAACTGAACATTTTTGGAAGAAATATTTTGAGCCGCACCTTTTTCAGGATGCAGAAAATTAATTGTGGCGTAGATGCAAAAAAAAGCTCTATAATTTGTAAAATGAGATGAATATTTCAAGGTTTATTAAAAAAAGATAGGAAAACTTCAGTGTTTGGGCTTAATTACTAGAAATATAATAATTTGCATTGACATGACAGCGTAGGAAATGACTGTTCATCACTCAATCAATCTATATATCTATACTAATATATAAAGAGGTAAAGTTTGTAAGTTTGGATACAGGAGATAATCTCCGAAACTACTCGTCCGATTTCAAAAATTCTTTCACCAATATTTAGAATGGACATTCAGGGTAGACATAAGCTACATATTATCCCGTTAAAATAAAAGGGCATTTCGTAATGACCTATTTTACAACTAAAGTAAGAGATATTAAAATATTTTCTATAGAGAAGTTGTAGAACTCAAAAAGTTTCACAACTTCTCTGTATGTAAAGGTTAAAACACAAATTGATAAAATATGACTAACTTAACCTAATCTTGACTTAGATCTATATGTTAAGGTTAAAAGATACACAAATTGATAAAAATATGACTAAAAGTTACTAAAAATCTTATAAGATATTTTAAAACCTTCATCATAATTAATTTTGCGATCAATCGGTGTGAATCGAGTCATATCGGATTGACCTTTGGGACATTGAAAATAATGATCACAAATCATAAGGAAAAGAATGTGAGATTAATAATACAAACATTTAATTACAAATAGGTAATTAAGGCGTGGTGGAGCCAGTACTGACGATGATAGAATTCCAAAAATTTTTGAAAAATATCTTTGTCTTCTAAATTAATTTATCCTTCTCTTCGATAATATTTTTGATATGATTAATTTCCAGTAAATATTAAACAAATTTGGACAAATAATTGATGTGTGCGTAATACGTGTACCTACCTACATATTATTTATTTAGCTAGACTAAGAACATGTCGTTGCTCAGCCAACTCGAGTGGCTCGGCGCTTGAGTGAACATCCAAGAACTGTTAAGTACAGTTAAACACATAAGATTTATCGCAATTGCACGCACTTGAAAGGTAAACAATCTCCTACATACCTTATATTGTCATAAATTAGACGCACCCAATTTAGTAGTTGATTTATAAAATACATATATTTTTTAATGACTGCTCAGCATTTTATTTACAAGACTAGCTGTAACCCGTCGGAAATGATGGAACATTGGCTCGCTAAGCCCTAGTATACATTTATAGGATTCTTTGGAGGCCACAGAGGGGTTGTCGTAGCAACATTTGTAGAGCGGGCGGTTCGGGTTTGCTGGGCCCTATTTCCAGCAGTTTAATTTGTTTTTTAGCCTTATGAGTTGAAAATGTTACCATGACCAATTGTTATGGAGATATGCAATGTCAATGACAAAAACCTTGCAAAAACTGAAAATATATTTTTTTACACGGTTTTTATCATTTTATTTGAGATGTATTGAAGCGAATGAATTTTTCATAATTGATTTAAATTAAAAATTCAACGTAAAAATTTATTTATAAAATAATTACATTTATTAAGTTGGTTACTTGAGTCTATTGGGACCTATTGAGTTTTTATTTGGATCAGCTGCACAAAGTACGGTAGTAAATATCGCGACAAAGGCCTTTTAGTGCCTCGTATTATTGTCAGGGCAATTAAAGGTGAAAAGTGTTGAGTGATATGATGGCGCACTGGCTGTTCGTGAAAAGTATTGAAGCGAGCTGTTACTGTAAATGTAAACTGTTAATCAGAGTTGCGCGAGACAGCGGGACCGGGATTTACTGGGTGAACTGAGTCAGAAGTCAAGTAACGGAAATCTTTATAAGTAATATCACAGTCAAGAATTAAAAGGTTTAGAAAAAAATCTAAATTATGACCCCAATCACGTACGCGCACGGTTATGGAAGATGTTCACTGTTATTAATATATATGTTAAAATATATGTTAAGAATGCAAAGAAAAACTCAAAAAAGTTCTTAGATTTTGCAACCGATTGTTTAAATATTAGAAAGATGGTTATGAAATAAGATATTTCGTTCGATTGCGTATTATGATGTTGATAAATTTCTGTAATATTGAGATAAAATATCGAAAATTAAAACAAAAATCTTGTAATATGACAAATTTTGTTTTGAATTTTTATTTATATTATTTTTTTACAAATAGATCATCAACAGGTCATCAATGACCCTAATAAATGGTCCTAGAGTGACATTAAAGTACAAAGTATGAATATTTTTCGAACATTTGTCCGATTAATTAATAATTAATAATGAATTGAATATGATATAGTAACACAATACACTATTTACGGTTAATTAATAGTTAATTATGAAAAATTATAAATAATAAAATAAATTGAGAATAATATTCAGACTAACGCAAATCACTAAATACAATTTTAGGAATAAGTTCCAAGTTTTTAGACAATACATTATTAATGATAAATAGAAATAAATAATGTTTTAATGATTGAATGAATTGTTCATAATATTCAGAAAAAAATTATCGGAAATCCATAAATAGTTTAATAATTTTTTTTACATACCTACAATTATTTTACATAAATATATATCTCAAATCAATAAATGCAAGTTTTTGCATAATAAACAATTAATGATAAAAAATAAATTATTTAAAAATAAAAAGTTTCTTAAAGATAAATAAATTGTAAATAATATTAAGTATAATCTTTACCTATAAAACTCAATGTCTGTCTGTCTGTTCTATCTACACCGTTTGTCCGATTCGACTCACATTTTGCATACTTATGGTTTAGGACCCGGCGGGTAACACAGGCAATAATTCCTCCCTATTCTTTTACCCCTTCCCCTACCTCTGGTATAATTTCGATGCAAATCCGTACCGTTTGACCGATCGGACTCAAAATTTGCAAACATATTATTTAGGACCCGGCGGGTAACATAGGTGACATTTCCTTCCTCCTCTTTTACCCTTTCTCTTCCCCCGATATATTTTCAATGCAAATCTATACCGTTCGATTCGAACCTTTGTTTCCCCCCTAAATTTATTTTCAACTTAATCCTTAACCCGTGCAACGCCGGATATGAACAGCTAGTAATATATGAAGACTAGAATTTTAAGATACGTATATGTTTAACGTTATTTTAAAATAAAATATTAAATGCATAAGTTTTTTTTTATACATTATTTTTTACTTTTGCTATTGCTTTTGTATTCAATAATATTCTACTTGTTTTTTCTTTACATACCTATGTATATTATTTTATATTTACAATTAATTATTGACTAATTTTAAATAGTATTTTTTCTCATTCTACTGCTCATATCGGTACAGATTTATCCTAGTGAGATAAGTGGCTCCTTTTTTAACTAACATTTGCTAAGTTCAGAATAAATAAAATAAAATAATAGATACTGCATAAAAATATTTAGTTTCTACCGGGAAACGACATTTAAGGATTTTTAATTTAAATTAAAATAAAATATGTTTTCATTAAAAATAAAATATTAATTTTTAAAATTATACGTTAGCGTACAGAATTATACAAAGGTTTAGTTAAACAGTTTTGTAAATAATTATTTAATTACAAATAGATATGTGAGAAACGGGAAAAACAAATTAATGAATTTAATATGTAAGTGAAATTTTGTTTTATAGAATTTTCAAATGCACCTATGAATTTTTAAATACATTTATTATACGTGGGGTATAAAAGCAAAGGCAGCAATATACAAAAAAACTAAAAGTGTTCTGAATACAGTCACCAAGGATTAGGTACTAATTTAAAAGGTACTGAATTCTAGATTTTATGTATCTATCCCTTCCAAAACCACGCTTCATATAAATTTATAGGCTATGTTTCCTATAAAATCTCAAATTCAGTACATTGTACATTAATCGTAATCGCCAATGGCTGTATTTTTTTTTTTTTGATATTGCTAGCTATGATGAAGTTTAAAATATTAAGAACATGGTTATCGACTGTGGAAATGTAGTATTAGTAATCTACAAATATGTACATTACTTTATTGATGGGGTACAAGACACAAATTTTATAATGTTAATAATTTTCATATTTAAATTAATTTTGAAGATACTAAAGAGCATGGACCATACAGGGGTACTTAATATCCATTTTACCTCTCCATGGTCGACATGACGTTATTTTCTTTTTATTTCTGAGCGTGGCAATTCATTAAAAGTCATGTGATATCAGGTTTGTATAAAAGGTTTGTATAAAATGTAATAAAGACTGCATGGATCTCGGATGCTAGTGCAGTCTTTACATAAACATACTACGATGATAGAGAGGCGGAATAGCCTAGCTGTAACCCGTCAAAAACGACAGTACTTTACTTGTCGGTCAAAAAAGAAAAAAAAAGGTTTTTGTCTAAGAAATTACGGACGTTACACGAAGACGTTACGGGGACAGACAGACAGGCGGATGGACGGACATACAGACGGACAGACAATAAAATTATTATAATTGTTCTGGGATAAAGGATAAAGGATAACAGTACCCGCCTTATAATTACGCTCGTTTCACTCCAGGTTCAGGAGTCCCCATGTGATCATCCGATTTTACCAATCTGATGGGAGTTTTATGGGAGTTCACATAATGTCAAGTTTATCCACAGAATATAAATTATGTACAGAGGTGAACTAAGCTAGTTTTTAGGAAAGGGGAATGGGTCACAACGGAAGAATGTTCCCCCTCACCTTATGTCCAAGACACATTTATGCTGCAGTTAAAATATCTATTCTTGCACAATTGAATCCCCTAGTAAAAAATGCGTATTTTAAAATTTTTTGTTCCAAACCGAGTCTCTTGTGTAAAAACGTCTTATTGTAATAATGCGTAACTTATTTATTAAGAAATTATACTAATCAGAGTATACTAACATCAAATTATACTAACATCAAATTATACTTGTTAGACCTTCTCATAATTATTTCAAAATTTTAAAGCTCATAGTAGTTTTTTTAAACGAGGCGAACATATTGACACGCATTTGGAACGTGGTGCCAAATTGTGGACAGTGATACGTTAGTTCATGTCATAATTGTGGACAGTAATACGTTAGTTCATGTCATAGTTATTTTAAGCGGTTACCGTCGTCGATTTGTATCTGATTGTGTTGATGAATGATAACTGAGGTATAACTGTTGTCTAGTGCCGATGGTTGCGCGTCGAATTGCAAAAAATCAGTTATAATCGGATATAAATCTCATAAATACAAAAAAAGATAAAATAAGACAATAAAAAAAGGCGAAATAACTGTGTTTCACGCTTAAAATACCATCACTACTAGGTACCTCATATGCATGTAAATATAAAAATAGTCGTAATATGGATTACGAAACGTAATTATAAAAATACACAGATAATACTGCACTTGAAAAAAATTACATTACACATGGTAGGTATAGATACGAGTACCTATATTGCAAATAATACAACAAATTACACATTTAAAAAAATATGACTGTTATTTTCATAAATTCCATATTGATAAACAAATAAAGAACCACAAGTTAGATTAGTATTAGTGATGGAATTTTAACCGGTGACACACTAACCGTTATTAAAGATTTGTAACTGATTGTGACAATGAATGGTTACTGATTTTTTGCAATTCTACCGGCAATCGGTACTAGACAACAGTTTTATCTCACTCGTTGATCATTGATAGAATCAGATACAAATCTCAAATAACTACACCACGTGGAACCGGTTTAAATAAAGGTTTGACCATCACTTATTAGGATAAGTTTTATAAACATGCGAAATTTTAAATGTGCCCAACTTATTTTTGTGATTTTTTCTGTGTAATTTAATCACATAAAACCCGGAAGGATATTTAAAAATAACGCACGTAACACTCTTATATTATAAAAAAAAAATGAGTTGGACATTTATTTATTTATTTCACGGCGGTTTCCGGCCGATCCTGTGAGAACTATTTCGTTTAGCTCCATCGCCATTAAACCGCTCGTAAAACGCGCGGTGATCAGCCCTCCGCCGGCTCGCTGCACTTAGGAAGTCATTAATGTCATGCGTTTAACGTCGAATCTTTTTTAACGCAACGTGACCGTAAATAAAGCGCCGTGACACGCTCTTAACCGCTCAATTGACAGGACGCCATCTCTGGCCGCCGAAGCTCAAACCTTCCGTGCTCTTGATCAAACTTTACCGTTATTGGAGATAAAGGGGTGTTTGATTGGGCATTGTGCTCTTTGAAAGCGGTGGACACGATGACCCGAGCGGCCGCCAGAAACGGTTGAAGAAACTTTGAAGTAGAACTACCTAGCTTTTTCACGAATTACAATCTGAATATTGTTTGTGACTAGTGCTACTTCTTTTTAGAAATATCCAGAATCCTGGGATCCCTGGCATGTCAGAGGGGGAGGGGTTAATATGGTTTCTTTTTACTCCCTTTCTTTTAACTCGTAGCGTGTGCTTGTCTACCGAAAAAACTTTGGATCAATTTTTAACCCTTTTCCCGTGACCCAATCGAGCTGAAACTTTGCATGCAGACTCGTGGCGACGATGAAAATGACATAACAAATTTTCGTTTACAAAAATAATTATGGTATATTTTTGGATTTTTTGAAATTTTAACGGTTTTTTTAAATTGGAAACCATACAAATGAGAAAGGAGCCCGACGCGTGGAGAAGGCGTGAAACCTGTTCCAACTAGTCTGACTCGAGCCATGGGTCCGATCAGAAGGTTTCGCCGACGCCGTGCCCCCCTATGCCAATTATTACGTTTTCAATATTCTATAAGTTTTGAGGATAATAATATATATACATGGAATAGATTTTCCACATGAACTTAAAGCAAGAGAAATATGTTTGATATAATATCAAACTGGAAACAATACAAATGAGAAAGGGAGTATAACAAAAACTTGGTTTTTATGGGTTAGTTTTTTATTTTTTAGCATGATTATTATCATGATTATTATTAGGAATGATTTTTCTAAAATTCTAATAATAGAGGTGAGTAAGCAGAGTGCATGTCACATCAATATTCTTACTATTTTCAAATTAAGCTAAATAATTGAAAATAGAAGTAACTAAGGAGTCTTTTATAACGAGGCACAAACCCCCGATCAACTAGGTCACCAGAAAATTTCTCAAATGTGTGTTTTAATAAAAGTCATGCTTCTTGTTCTCACTGGACGCCCCTGCAGTATGTGTGGGTATACGGTAATGAGATTCATCACAACTATTTCTGAGATATCTCACGGTGTATTATTCCGTGAACACAGACCTTAACGCCATATGTATGAAATCATTAAAATACATCTTTACATACGTTTAAAATCTGCCATTAAACTGTGTTTTTGCGAGAGTGCACTCACTTCATTACACATTGTAAATCGATATTTTTCTAATGAGAACAAAAAAGTTAAGTAAATTATGCCGGGTAATACGATGCCTCTCTCCACCGGGCAAAACCGCTTTTTTGCCAAAAATGTATAGGGGCTAAGAAAATTATTTACCTTCGTCAAAAAATCAATAAGTATAATTAATATATTCAAGAACACATTCATATTTGTGAAGTTGTAATTTTTCATAACAAAGTTCTGTGAAATATTTAATAACCAAATTAATTAATCAATTAGAAAGACATACAGAAAAATCTAATTCACGAAAAAATATTAGGTTACTACTGGGATTCGAACCCAGGTCACCTCCTTTCCGGGGCCGGTGCCAGTAGTAACCTAATATTTTTTCGTGAATTAGATTTTTCTGTATGTCTTTCTAATTGATTAATTAATTTGGTTATTAAATATTTCACAGAACTTTGTTCTGAAAAATAACAACTTCACAAATATGAATGTGTTCTTGAATATATAATATCTGTTGTATAAATGTATGTCCAAATAAAAATGAATTATTCAATTAATCATGGCGTCCATCTAGCGGTGGCATTGCAAAGTAATTTCAACTACCGTATCAAAAAATAAGTGGATTGCTTTATGGACAAAAATAAAAATTAATCAATTAATAAAAATAAGAACTACGTATAAGGTCGATATATTCACGGAAACATAGAGGGTTGCTATAGCTTAGTGGTCAGAGCAACGGCCCCGGAAAGGAGGTGACCTGGGTTCGAATCCCAGTAGTAACCTAATATTTTTTCGTGAATTAGATTTTTCTGTATGTCTTTCTAATTGATTAATTAATTTGGTTATTATAATTAATAATATCATAATTTCAGTTAAGTTATTTTAATATTTTTTGTTAAAACATGAAATTTTTTTTTTGTAAAGTTTGTAATAGTTACGAATTGTGTAATTTTAAATATATCTCTGTGAAGCGAATTTTGCATTGGTTGAGAAGTACTGGGTGTGCGAAATTTGCGTGCGTAATCGTTTATTGGATGGCCATATAATTTCACACGGTTTTGTTATCGTAACTTGGCGCTAAGTGAACACATTTAAACATTGATTTCCGTACCCCTGGTATAAAATTACATACAATCGGTATTGTATGCAACCTGTTATACTTAGGCCCGAATTCAGAGTCAATACATAGATGATTTAAAGGTTAAGGTATGCCTTAAGTGTTGTTTTGTATTGAAAATTACGCTTTTAAGGCGTACCTTAATCATTAATCTAAGTATTGACTCTGAATTCGGGTCTTAGTGTCAGTCCGGACAACTCTTATACTATAAAAAAGATTTTAATTTTTTAAAATTTAATTTTGATTCGTGTATACGGGGTGTAACAGAGCTAGTCTATAATACTTAACCGTTTAATTATCGAAAATCAAACGTCAAACAACCATGACCAGTAAAATATCAATAGTTATGGAGATATGCAACATCAAAGTTTACATTTTTTTTCAATATTTCTGTTGAAAAGTTGGACTTTCATTACAGTAACTTATATCGAATATGAGAAATTCATTCCCTTTAATACAAGTCAAATAAAAAGATAAAAATCTTTCAATTCCAATTGGGTTTCTGCAAAGTTTTAATTATATTATTTAACTTGTATTGAAACGAATGAATTATGAAAATAAGTCAGAAATATTGAGAAAAAAAATGCAAACTTTGATATTGCATATCCCGTAATCATTGATCAGAAGTCATCAAAGTTCATGATTGTGGTTGAGATCAGGTGATACCGGTCATAATACGATTAAAACTTCGCAGAAATTCCAATTGGAATGTTTTATAAGATTTTTGGAAGATTTTATTTGATTTATGATGAACTGACTATGATGAATATGATGACTACTGATCAGGTGATACAGGTGGTGGTTGCCTGAACATTTTCGACTCATAATCAATTCAGGATTCCACCTGTAAAGTATTGTGGACTAGCTCTGGTACACCCTGTATGCATATTCATTTAAGATTCACTGATGATGATGAAAGACTACAAGGCAGCATGAACCCGAAACAAAACAAGTCTTCACAAACATTTATTGAATGTTTAGATTCAACTAACTAACTAACTAACTAACCATCACGCCGTTTCCCTGCAGGGGTAGGCAGAGAGGATTGAACGCCACACTCTTCTATCCTGGCACACCACTTTTGCTTCGGCCACACTCATACATCTTCTCATACACGTTCTACGATTGTTGCGGCTTTTAACAGGGCCATCCTCAAATACTTGTAGTACCTGATCATGCCAGGTCTTTCGCGGACGCCCTCTATTCCTGTTGCCTTCAACATTCGCCTCATATATTTTCTTAACCATCCTTTCCTCGTTCATACGTTCCACATGACCAAACCATCTCAGCACTCCTTTCTTTATTCTATCTACCACACTACAGCCAGCATTGCATTCACTTCTAATTTGTTCATTCCTCACTCTATCGACCAAAGATTTTCCACACAATTTAGATTCAAGACAATGTCATACAAAAGGATTAATAATAAACACCTTCATAGAACTATCATTAAAATCATTAATTATGTAAAAAGATATGCCGATAATACTTATTTCGTTGTCTATCTGTCCGTCCGTGACTTCCTGTTAATACGTAATTTCGTTCGAATTCACGGCTAAAAAAATAATTACACCGATGGAGAAGGGCCCGAACCTCGGACGCGCAAACGCCAACGTGGCACCCTACCGATATTGCCACCACCGCATCTCCGTTACCCGTCAAAAATATACTATATATATTGGGGCTTAGCAAAGACGCAAACCATTGATATTATGTGCCATGATTTTTCACGGATGTACGACTAGTTATAATATATTTTTTTGTTTGTTCTAAGAATACAATTACTGGGTTATGTCCACAGAGGGATAATCATTAATTAATTTATTAATTAAGATAAACTATAGATGTCTCACGAAATTAAGCTATTTATATGGGAAAGCATGTATTTTTTTTTTTTTGGGCGTCGGCTTGCGACCTTTCTTTAAGGCTGGTTTAAGTGATCGCTTTATACAATGTGACGTTCACCGATTCTAGCTAAAGACAACCATACATATATCAAATTTTGCACGCTTTTATTTAGCTTAACTTGTCGCAACCACAAATCTTGGAATCAATATTTGACCCACTTCCTGACCAAATCGTTCTGAAAATTGGCAGAGAGGCGTATTCCAGATGACAATAAAAACAATCATTCATTATTTTTACACTACAAGTTTAGTTATTAAAAAATAAATTTAAAATGCGCATGCGTTATTTTATCGGACACGGTACATGCCGGTGACATCTGTCGTTTTGTATTATTTTAAAAGTAACGTTTGAGTTTTGAACCTAGGTTGATTGCAATATTTGACGTGACGAATACTAAAAAGCAGAAAATCATAAATACTTATTACGTAATAAAATAAAAGCATGGTAATTTAAATATCAGTAAACAGTCATAGTAATAAGAAAGATCATATTCTATACAAATGTCTATTAAATCCAAAGCGTGGAGAGCGTACTAAAATAATGCCGAGCTGTCTTGCCGCTTCTATCTTGGAGTTTTATAAACAATCTAACTTTTAATGTATTATTCTTTCTCCATTTTGTGACCAAGAAAAAAGCGTCCCAAGCTTTTGGTATTATTGACACATGCATAAACCGTGATCGCTCTAAGTACAATTAAAAAAAGTTAAAAAATATATTTAAAATATTTTTACAATTTTTTTTATTATTAAATTTTATTTTTCAAAATTTTTGAGAATATAACATTTTTTCAACACAATACTGGATTAGAATCATTGAACAAGATATGTCATAGACGTTTCATAGATACGAACCTATTTTTTAATATGGAAAAGTAGGTATGAAAGGGTGTTAATAGGGCTCGTGACCTACACAGCTGGCTTAAGTGATCACTTTAGATAATGTGCATAATGTCGGTCGGTATAGGTGACCACAATCAAAAGACCATTTCCTAGCTTTGTCCGGTAAGAAGAAAGCAGGGGAAAGTTGCCTGGCAAGCCCGTATTACAAGCCTCAATTTGATATTCCAAATAAATATATATTTTTTAGTTTAAAAAAGGTTACTTACTCACTAGAAAAACTTATTTTGTGTTTATTTTTTGCATAGTAACAACACACATATTTTTTGCGTACATTCTTTTGAATACGGTCTAGCTATAGTAAGCCCTATAAATACCCAAAAGATTCCTACTTTTCCGTATAAAAAATAGCTTCGTCTCTATGAGACATCTGTAATATATCTTGATATAATATTTTTTATCAAACCTCGTACTTCTCATCAAGATGAATACCATTTTACAGCATCAATATTAGCTGCATAGCCTAAATCCATGTCTAGTGCCATCAACTGTTGTGTAGTACCAAGTAGACGAGGGATCAATTTAATCTCGGTGAACCATACAGTAAGTCCTATTTTTTATTGTTGAAACACCCCGAAAAATGTAATAACAGGGATGTGACATTTTGTGTGCGCGTCTCTGTTTAAAGAAGCCTACTTATTAGACGTTATTCCAGAGGAATTTGATTCGGAATAAAAAATGTTTTATCGTGATGAAGGCGTGTTCTCATTTTAAGTCCAGCGGCTCGCACAAAAGACCGGAATGTCCGTCCATTAAATTCCATTACATATTTTACGTCAAGTACCTACGTACCTACTCTGTCCGTACAAATTATGTATTACTAAACATTACACGACACTATTACACGCTCGTAGGATAATTGATTAAGTAGAACCTGCTTCGGATCATCGGGAATGTCCGCCTGGTAGTGATAATAAATGGGGTCTTAATCATCAACGTATCTATGCTATAGACGTACCACTATAACTTGGCGTGCGAGGGAGGGCGTCGCTGTTGCGTAACAGAAGTTGCCAGGGTGTAAATTTATTACACAATACATAATGTACTGAATGTCCGGTGACCAGTGGCAGAGCCTTCAATAGAAATTTGGTCGGGTAACAGCGCGCTCCGCGGCGGCCGCTCTATCTGTCAAACTGTCAAACGGTAATATCGGTCCATTATTTGCTTTTTCAGCTTCGCAAAACTTTAATACTTCATTGGCAATTGTTCTTGCACCATCCCGGACTGTTTTGGATGTTTTGGACATAATAATTCAGTGTATATTTGTAATCAAGATGACACAGCTCGCGCTCAAAGACGAGAATGAACTGAATGACACAGCGAGGGGTTACCGCCGGGTGCGGGCGGGGCGGGTTTTAGTTCCAAACTCGCCGTACGCCAATTTATGTTGGGCAGGCAATACCTATTTTATTTTCAGGCTTGTTTTGATTTACTCCACTTTGAGAGCAAATTTGATTTCTTTTAACCGCGCTATAAATGTAACCTCATATGAGATATTTCGAACTGTTTCTACTTTAATTGCTCTGAGAGCCTCCCATAAAACATACCCGAGTGTATTCTAGTTGGTATTGTAGTAGTCAATTTTGACGTGTTGAAGGCTATCGTATTTTTCGGACAAAAAGACGCATTTTTTATTATAACAGGTAGCGGAAAGTAACCAAATATGGAATAGTATCCCTTATATGGAATACTGGTTTAAACTTATTCGTCGGGCGAGTTTTGTGCCCAGGGTGAGAGTGTTTTGTTTTAAAGTTGTGAGAATGCAAGCGAATGAGTAATGCCTCATGTGCGGGCTTTAGGCACATGGTGATTGCGCTGGTGCAGAGTTCGACACCTGGATTTGTGATTTTTGCAAGTATATTGAGTTCCTTATTTAGATTTGATTTGATTCCTATAGTATCTAGTATAAATAAAAGTTTATTGTTCTTAGTTTTATAATATTCCATATTTGGGTTACTATTCTATAAATAGGTACCTTTATCTTCAGAATATTTTTAGTTTGTTCAAATTTTTCAAAACAGTGCTGGATTTTTGTCACAGGGACATCATTAATCAATCAACATTACATATTGATTGATTAATGATATCCCTGTGACGAAAATCTAGTATAGTTCTGAAATTTTTTGACATTCAAAATATTTTGAATGAAAATACTGATCAAAAAAGGAGTTTAAAATTTTTGAAATGATATTTCAGGCGTATTCTAGTGTAATGCTAATAATTCGGAAGAATCTCATTACACAAATAAAGGATATTGCTAAAAAAATTCCAAAAATCATAAAATAGCTATCTTAATAGTGACATCTGTGGTCAGTTAAGGGGAATGAAAAAACTTTGGATGCCGGTCGCGCTAAGGATTGTTGCGATACATATACGGAACATATCGTATATTTTAAATATATACAACATCCAAAAAATTTAATAGAAATTGTATTTTATCATGGATGGAAATGGTGAACGTTACATTGTGTAAAGTCATCTCTTTAGCCAGCCGTATGATAGGTCTTAAGCCCTATTAACACCCAAAGACTTCCATACCTACTTTCTCATAAAAATATAATTTCGTCTCTCTCTTGAGACATCTATAATACTTTTATGTTGATTTTGTTTCTGAGAAAATTTTATACTTGAAATAAATATATGTAACACAAGACTGCTATTAAGTTAAGCGCAAATGTATGTATGTTTGTAATATGAATGTATGTATGACTGATTATAATTACGAATAAGAGTTACTGATTTATAATATTATTTTTTTATGTCACAAAAACAAAATGGTAATCCGTATCTGGTTACTTTTATCCGTATCTATTACAAGTAAGTACAAAAAATGTGTAAGTAAAACGTTAAAATGTAAAGTATTAGGTAATATTGTTAAATAGTGGCCTGAATAAAATATATAAAATTCAGATTTGTTACTACTTATAACTTAAATGACAAGATTATGTACGAGCATCAAAGCGTCTGGCGGTAAAGATGACCAGCGAAAAGTGTTTGGCAATCATTAATATGAGTATTTTTACGTTTGACTTACACATTTTCTTTTGTAACTGTATTGCCTGTTGTCTATCAAAATCACTCGAACTCAAATGTCATAATATCCAAACCTTCTTACCTACTATAGCCGGCCCTCGGAGGCCCTCACAGCGCAGTGGGTATGGCACTGGCTTCCCACACCGAGGGTTCCGGGTTCGATTCCCGGTGAGATCACAATTTTAATCTATGTGATTTACTCAAGCCTGGATGTTTTGTGATGTATTTCGCTTCTGTAATTGGACGTCCTGGCCTTTAGAAGCGTATAAATAATAAAAAAAGTAAATAAAAAAAATAGTGTATATCTACAGAATATATTTCAGGTTTGATACTATAACGTAAGTCTGGTAATTCTTAGTATAAGATGGTTAGCTACTCATGCTTCCCTTGAGTGACTTTAATTTTCGATAACGGGGTATACTCTACCGTTAACCTTGTTTCTAGTAGTAACTCACCACCCATCCGTTTTTAGCGAACATTCCTAAATGTGGTAATTTTATGTTATATTTGCCAATTACGATTCCTTCAGGTGATAATTGCTGGTAAAGATCCCTCCTTTTATTAAATGTTGTAAGAATGCAAATAAGAAAATAATAAATAAATACGTTACTATTATATTAAACATGGTATAAAACCGCAACCCTTTTAAATGTTTGACAAATAATTAACTGATAAACATAGTACGTATCAGATATTATGAAGCTCTTCAAAAAGTAACGGTAGATTCATAATAATAAGAAGAAAAATATGCGAACCTTACGTCTAGGTTTATCCTAAAATTAATTGAATAGGTAATGATAATCTTAGAGTATATACAATCCAATGATAATAATGATTTAGATCACGTACAGAAATCAAAAAACCTACATTTGAATAAATTATATTTAAGATATTGTGTTATTTCTTTTGAATTGTAACATTTCATTTTCGTTGATCATTTTAAGGTGTTTTTTTAAATATATTGACTAGGTTCTCTATTATGGCAATGGATTCGCCTTTATATTAATTAGCCTCATTTATTCTCATCTTAAGGTTTATAAACATGACGGATTGTGAATTTTATTTTAGTGACCTGTTGATAATCTGTTTCATAAAAATAAATAAATAAAATAAACATTAATTAAGATAAAATATTCTCAAAATATATTCTCATATACATACCCAATATTCTAAAAAAAAATAAGATAAAAAAATAAATAAAAACTCGCAGAGACAAATCTGTTTATATAATATGGTAAATCACGTATGGAAGCCTTTATTGGGTGTCCACAGGGCTTACGATCTGTCTTGGCTGGCTTAAGTTATCACTTTACACAATGCAACATTTACCAATTCCATCCAAGAACAACCATACACATCGGTATAATTTTTAATGTGGTATATTTTATTCAGGTGCCTTATTTTTCATACTTGGAACAAAGTCAACACAGTTCGTAAGCCCTGTGAACTCTCAGTAAAGACTTCCATACTTCCAGTAAAGCTTTCTCATAAAAAGCTTCGTCACTGTGAGATATCAATAAATTATTGTCGCGGGACGTGGCTTCGGGAGATAAACAAAAAATGAAGTTAATTTAGTTTAATATATTACCAAAGAAAGTCACTGAACACGAGTTAAATTGTAGTAGGTACCGTTCGTAATTTTAAAGTCGCTAAATGATTTCCGAATATTTCGTACATTTATTATTGACCTGTTTCTTAATTCGCACTAACGAACACTGTCTTTATTGCTAAGATCACTTCTGGTAAACTCGTTCAATGTTCGCACGTAACAACTTCATGCCCCGGTTTATTATTTCCTGTACTTGCGTTGGTTTGACTGTGTTTGTGGATAATAATATCGCTTGTTGTAATATCATGAATCACTGATCACACTGTTTAACGCTACGTATATCGCCTTTTACTGTAGCCACAAACTGAATTGACCGACACCGCGTCGCGTGACTCCTTTTATAGCTAAATTCCCTAAAAACCGGGCTTTTCATTACCTGTAGAATTATTCTATAGGTAATGAAAAGCCAGTAGAAAGTTCCAGATGATTCTACCTAGTCTTTTACTATGCGAAGGAATGTTGTAGAATTCTCTAGAGTGATATCTGTGTCACGGATGAGTGACCCTGGATTTTTTGTTTGCGGTCACGATTGACTGACCGCCGTTGCGTTACATAATTATTATCAGCATTTAGTAGGTATACAGTCTTGCTACATTATTTTAATTAATGACTATTCCTCTATGGACAAATCCAGTAGTTGTGTTCTTAGAGCATAATAATAAATATATTGTAAATAAAATAAACGTTTAAAAATATTTCAAAGATCAAACTTAATAACACTTCCCAAATGATACCTACTGTAACCTTGCAGTACTTGGAGTACTTATTTGTTAGTTACCTAGGGTAATCAAACTGTAGTAAATGCGTGTGATGAGCATTTGTAAGATATTTTATGACCATATTATAACTTATTTATTCTACATCTACGATCGGTCAGAAAATTGTTAATGCTCTACACAATGTTAAATAAAATAGGATGCTTAGTACGAGATATTTTAGATTGTTTCAATTGAATTTATGCGAGAAGCTAATGATCAAGTTCTTCGTAAATTAATTATAATATACAGTATATTAAATTATGTAGTCCCATAAAACTGAAATGGTAGAATAGCGACGGATAAATTTAAAATTAACTCTGTTTTAAATTACATTAATCTTAAACGTGCTGCATTGTTGTTTTATGATTATGACAAAAATAACCTAACTGCACAAACTAATTTTGATACATTATAAAAGATTAATTATGGGTTTTTTACACTTTAACAGTAAATGACTGTTAAAAGTATAAGAATAAAGCCATACGTCAGGTATTCAGTTTACTTGAATACGATTGGCCTACAGCCAAAAATTTGAATGGCGGTACAGTAATTTATTGTGGAATGGCCCGATTGTCAGACTATGCGCTGGGTATTTTAAAATTAATCGTTTTATTCCGGGGCTTTCTCACATTATTACGAATTTTTAAAAAATATATTGTCAATTATTTTTAAACATAAAGTTAAAGAAATGTTATTATATTTTTGAATAAAACAAAAGCATTTCAAAAGTTTTATCTTACCTACTTACAAGTTTAAACATATACCTGTTATTCAGAGAACAAAACGGTTTTGCAAGAATTTCGTATTATATTTAAATGATTTAATTACAAATACATTTATAAATTTTATTACATTACTTTTTTATATTTATTTATACAGTTTTTTTTTAATATTTTTTAAATTGAATATTTATTGAAAATAAAATAATACACACATGTCACAGTGAATATTACATTTTTTTAATGCGTGTTTAACTGTGTCCAGAAAAGTAATACTTGTGTTTGGAGACGGGAGTACATGATATATAAGAGCATAAATAAATAAGTATGTATAAGTCAATAATGGAACAGTATAGAGAAATATAAACATCAGAATGTAAATATTAGTGACTCAAATATACTAATTATTTTCGGAGTACCGTTATTTCTTTAAATTCTAAATATTTTTTGTATTAATTATATATATTCTATTTGTTTTATGTGTTTCTTGAATTTTGTATAGTGTTGTATAGTGTATAGGATATTGCAACGAGATGGTAAAAGAGTTAGGTACAGAATCCCTCATAATATGTCGATGACCATAAACACTAGAAAATAAAAGAATCATTGATCAACAAACCCTTTCTTTGTACCTGTATTACCTTTTATCTGCCAAAATCCCACGAACTCAAATGTCATATTTTCCAAACCTTCTTACCCACTATAGTGTACATGTACAGAAAATATTTCAAGTTTGATACTATAACGTAAGTCTGGCGGTCGCTGGCTCCAACTCTGATACTGCCGAAGAAATTTCCCTTTTTATTTTCTTCGCCCCACTCTCGAGACCATCGCGGTTAATGAATTTATTAACATTAATGTTTCAGACCGCCCTAACAAGTATATGATTAAGCACCGGCGTTCTAAACTAGCGTGACGTCACACATAAATAAAGGCACGTTCGTCCGTTAATCCGTATCGCATGTTAAATTTTATATTAAGGGCTCGGTGCGCACCTACATGATTTTTATGTCAGATTTAATGCGCACGTATCGTAACATAAATTTCCGAAAAGCCGATAAGGTAATAACTTATAATAAATTATCGGTGAACTGGTGCGCGCACAGTTTATTTCCGACATCTGACAACAGGGTACGGACGCGGCGAGCGGGAAC
The DNA here is from genome assembly GCA_016648135.1 of Agrypnia vestita. Classification (NCBI taxonomy): domain Eukaryota; kingdom Metazoa; phylum Arthropoda; class Insecta; order Trichoptera; family Phryganeidae; genus Agrypnia; species Agrypnia vestita. Next base: position 33,008 of record JADDOH010009786.1, read on the forward strand.
TCTATACTTAATGACCGCCCTGTACTCAGTGTTCACGCCAAGGGCGAGCCTCAGTAAGCGGAAAACAAATCGACTACATTTTAACACAGGGTGTTTTTTTTCGGGGGCTTCCCGGCAAAAAAAAAACAGAAAAATGGGAAACAGCGTTTAAAAAGTGCATAGCAATTTATTTATTTATTAATCTTAATAATTTAGTTCCACACATAATGTTGTGTGGGCTAATATATGATTTCACTTGGACATGTTGCATTCCATCTAATCATTTAAAAGTTTTTATATTATAATTTTTGCACTTCAGTTTAAACCTCCTTATATTCTCCATGTTTTAAATTTCCTTTGGCAGGCTCTCGAAGATTTTTATACCTTTATACATCATACAATTTTGTGAGGTGTTTTTCTTTTTCTTTGGTAGTTTTTCTTTTCCTTTGGTAGTATTAAATAATATGGAATGAATCAAATAAAATACTTCGTACTACGTACTTGGGAAGTATTTTCGATAGAAGAGGGAATATGTTGAGGGAATAAGTTGAGAAAGATATCGAGAGGAGAGTGACTGCGGGGAACAGGGTGAACGGTGCTTTAAACGCAATAGTTTCTGTGTGTATGTTTGTCCCTGACAAGACTAACACGCATGTGATCAATTATTGGTGGAAGTGTAACAATACTATGGTTTAGGTGTATAGTGTTGTGAATGTAGTGGTGTAGTGTTGGTCCTGACGAAGAGACGGGTAAGTCTCGAAACCGGTAGACCTAAAATCTGGTAGTGGTTTTAACAAAGTTAACTAACAATCTGCAATAGTTTCAAATATAAATATGTCTACCGAGGCAAAACTAGCGGTACATAATGGAATTCTCGTACCAACACTGATATATGGGAGCGAAGCCTGAACCTGGCAGAGGAGGAACGAAAGTAGATTGAATGCAGTGGAGATGAGATCCCTCAGACGTACGTGTGATAAATCAATTTATGATAGAGTAAAGAATGCAGATATCAGGAATTAACGTAAAGCTGATCTTAGCATAATTACTAGAATTAAAAAAGGGTCGCACAGATGGTTTGGGCATGTTGAGCGAATGAATGAGGAAAGAATGGTGAGAAAGATATATAATGCAAGTGTTGATGGCGCCAGAAAGAGAGGGTGACCGCGGAAGACGTGGCGTGATCAGATAAATCAGATACTGGAAGATGGTCCCGTTAGAAGCCTCAACAACCGGCGAGCTTGCATGCGAAGATGTATGAATATGGGTGAGGCGAGAGTTATATGTCAGGACAGAAGAGGGTGGCGCTCTATCGTCTCTGCCTACCCCCATGGGGAAATGGCGTGATGGTAAGTAAGTAAGAAAGTAAGTACGTTTTATAGTCCACAAAACAAAAGAAGGCTGTACTAAGTTTTAAAAGTAAATGTTTTAAAAATCTAAAATTTATGATTTTAACACAGACCACCAAACATATAAACATTAACCAACGGAAATTTTTTGGCACACACTGCGTTTCCATGGCTGGTTTCACTACGTTTGACTTAATTTAATCCTACGAGTTTTGAAACAATTGAGAAAAGGTCAAGCTAAATATTCTTACAAAACATAAAAAAAATACGTTTTTACTTGAAGAGACTCGGTTTACAATTTGCAAAAAAGAAAAATTATTCTCTAGGTAACAATGTCCGTCACTAACAATCCAAATGGCGCAAATAATGAGGTTTAAGTAAAATCTATACCTATAAAACTTACTGTCTGTCTGTTCTCTATACAAATCTACACCGTTTGTCCGATTCGACTCAAATTTTGCATGTTTATGCTTTAGAACCCGGCAGGTAACATACGCGACATTCTCCCCTTCCCTTTTACCCCTCCCCTTGACATATTTTTAATGCAAATCTGTACCGTTTGACCGATGGGGCTCAAATTTTGCATACTTATGCTTTAGGACCCGGCGTGTAACAAAAGCGACTTTTTTGCCCGCCCTTTTACCTTTTCTCCACATCTCCCTCCTTGACATCCTATCTATCCCAATATTGATTTAATCGAAATATTGTTTTTATTAGAGGCTTTGCAAAACAATTCAACCTTTGTTTTCCCCCACGACTTTATTTTTAACTTAGTCCTGTACAACGCAGGGTACGAACAGCTATTAATAAATAATTCTGTGTGCAACAATGTTGTTTAGGTACTACCAAGATGTTACACGGCGATGTTTTCAAGGCCCTAACTCGCGGCCGAAACATATAGTAGTAGTACGTACGTACTATTACTATATGTTTAGATTTATTTGGACGGGTTATAGCTAGTGTCTAATAATCTTCAGAAACATAAATCTGATATTTACAAAGTAGGTAAATGAATTATGACGCCAAGAGATTATAAAAAAATACTAGAAAAATATATTCATCATGCATGAGCGGAATTGTATTGTGTAAAATGTATTGAAATACGTAACTACTATCCCTTCCAAAATCATGTTTTCTATAATTTTATAGGCCTTGTTTCCTATAAAATCTAGAATTCAGTACATTGTAATTAGTAATCCTCGATGATTGCTGCCTTTGCTATTATTCCCCACATAAATATGACATAAATAAAATAATCTTTCCAAAAAGCCATTGCCATGGCCACGATCTGTACCCATGTTATATTTCATTTTAAAGTACTGTACTTCTAAAAAACACCATATATATTATAATATTTCTCTTTTTTTATTCTTTGTAAGCAGTTTTTCCAGTATTTAAAGTGAAATATAAATGAATGGCATGACAAGATAAATAAAAAATTGGAGGATTACTTTGCTAAAAGCTTCAACAACTACCGAAGAGCGTGCATGAGAGAATGTATGAAAATGAACGAAGCAAATGTGGTGTGCCAGGAGAGTAGAGTGTGGCGTTTTATCCTCTTTGCATATCCATCTAGTAAACGGCGTGATGGTTAGATAGTTAGTTAGTAAAATAAACAAATTTTACAACATTGAATGTTAGATTGTTTTCGATTAGCTGTTCTCTAATAGGTAGGTATCTCCAGTAAAGCTAGTATTTTATAAAGTGAACATTTTATAACATGAAAAAACGAAGAAAAAGTGTATGTTAAAAATCTTCAAAAATCTCCTGTACCTACGTTGATATTTATTTTTAATGCCATCGCATGGCGTGATCTAAACACAAGCCGGGTCGGCCGAACGTAATCCTTCTTAATTCTAGATATAAATCTCTGGAAAACGACGCACAAAATATATTACCCGTTGACTAAACTATTCCCGGTCCGTGTTTAACCCTGTATGGCCTAATGGCATAGGGCTGCTCTAATGTTGGACGCTTAAAGGGCCATTACTCAGAAGAGAGCAGAGGGAATTACAGAGCGGCGGGGTCAAAACAAAGAGCTTTGACACCGAGGTCAAGGTCTCCGCACAACTCACTGCGGGGATAACTGGCGGACCTTGTGGAATATCAATTTGTTTCGGCGTAAAAGTCAGTAATTATAAATAATACTATGCTACAGCTTCGATAGTTTGAAGTGGTGGCCGTGTATTGCGTCACGTTCTCGACCTTTTTATTGATAGTAAATCAAAAACGGTTTAAGATCGAGTAAATCATTTTTTTGAATTTATGAGGTACTCCACCTACCATTTAGACTCAGCCGCTGGACAGCTAAATAATTTAAGATGGATCAATACTTTTATATTTATGGTATTTTTGACGAATTAATCACCGCACCATAATTTTTTTTTCGACTTTTGGAGAATTTTTCGACGAAGAGTAGACAGTTTTAAAAGTGGATAAGTAAATTATTTAGATAAGGGTTTTTTTATTTATTTATGTAAGAAATCAGTTTAGAAAATATATTAAAAATATACTTTGGAATGAATGGAACCTTTCAATGGGTTATAAGTTGTGGCGTATAGATGCAAAACCGCCACTATCTATATGGAGCCCATATGGATAGTGGCGGTTTTCCATTTATATGCCACAGTTCTAGACTACTGTCATATCAGAAGAGTAAGACTTAGTTTAAAAAAAATATATATTTCCTCCCCAGATACTTTCAAATCAAAAGCAGATATTTTTAATCTGAGTTGAAATATATTTAAAAGTAAAAAGTAAAACAAAACCTCCCAGTCCGTACACCTAATATGTACATCGATAATATATTTAAGATATTAAACACATTTATTGTATTACGTGTTTATGTTTTAAAAAATTAAAAAAATGCACGAGGTAAATGACTAATATAGAAGGCTGAGACCTTCAGCATCTCAATTTAATTATAATTTAACTCTTATCTGATTTCTAATGGATGTTATTTAAATATAGTTAATACTATTTTATGCGAAATATTGTAAAAAAAAGTTGAAACTCAGTACTTACACACATACTAATCAAGGAGGTGTATGTAGATAATACAGTGAATTAAGATACATAAAGAAATATTTTTCAAAAAAAGCAAAAATATATGTATCTGACATTACCTATATTATAATCTGAGTACATAATTCTTTGTGTAACAGTGTCTGGCACTAGCGCTACAAAGACTTGATGTGAGATTAAATATTAATATAAATGTGAGGTATAAAAGCAGAGGCAGCAATATTAAAAAAAAAAAGGTTTTGAATGAAGTCACCGAGGAAAACTAATTTTAAATGTACTGAATTCGAGTTTTTATAGGGAATATAGCTCTATTCCTTCCAAAATAATGTTTTCAAATCAATATTCAAAGCAAAGGCGGCAATATCCAATTCAACCAATCAACCCCCAAGGATATATCACGTGACAAAATGGTCGCTTCATACTAAAGTAAGTCAGACCGCAATATTCAATTGTATATATTACAAAGAGCAAAAGCAGCAATATCCACTATTTGGTAGCAAACGCAACAACATCCATATTTAAAAGTTAAATATTTATTTGTACTCCTATGTAAAAAAAAAAAAAACAGTTTATTAGCAATTATTTTCAAAAACTTATTTCTAATATGCTGTAGGTTTTATAGATTCCAGAGAAATTTCCTCGAGTAGTGATTTAGTATTATTTATTAAGTTTTTTTTACGTCAGAAATACATCAGTCGAATAATATATAATTAATTACACTATTACATCACTCAAAAAATAAAAATATTGTATGGCTGTTTGATTTAAGTTGAGAAAAACAATTTTCTGTTTTGTGTTTTTTGGGGTATACTATGCCGTGTTTTTACGACCTTTCTGGCCGACGTTTCGTACCCCACTGCAATGTCCATCATCAAGGCAGACATGCTGTCCGAAACGTTGGCCAGAAAGGTCTTAAGAACACGGCCGTGAAAATCTATGAACATGAGAAATACAAGTTTTATAGTGAGGGATAATAGTATTTTTTTTAGTTGGTATTTTCTTTTGCATGTGTGTCCATGTGTAGATATGTACGTGGGTGCCTATTATTGCATACAATGACATGATTATTAAACTAGTTTACCGTTCCTCCACCGGGGCGGTGGGAAGTGTGGGGAGCCATTACACGACAAGACAATGAAATGATAGCGCGAGGCGCGCCGGGGCCGGCTCGTGATCTGCGCCCAGCCCCGGCACCAGCACCAGCACCAGCACCAGCACCAGCACCAGCACCAGCAGTCCGCCGGGAGAATGCGGAAGACGCGAGGGAGGACGAGAAATGATGTGTAATACATACACACCGGCAGAACGCAACCGGCTATCACCGATTGTCTCGGCCTTCGCGGCCACGGCCAGTATCTCCGTAAAGTTTATTTTTCAATGTTGAAAAAATATGATAAAATATTCAGTATTATATATGTCGATAAAATATTTGGTAAGCACAGGAAAACGAACCCAAAATATTTAAAATTAAAACATACAAATTTCTCCATGTTTAAAATTTGAGATTACGAAAAATTTCAGACTTATACGAGTAAGAATTTTTCAAGAGGCAGCCGAAAAACTTACTTATTCGGGAATTCGGGATGTCGCATTTGATGTGTCTTTCACGCAAAAAAAAAGCTATTGGTGCTTTACAGATACGACATCCCGAATAAGTAAGTTTTTAGGCGCACTGAAAGGATAGTCTATAAATCAAACATAATAATTTCGTTGTCTGTCCGTAACTTCGTGTAACGTTCGCAATATCGTTCGAATTCAAGGCTAAAAAACAAATGAAACGGCCGGAGATGAGGCTTGAACCCCGGGCCAGCAAACCCGAAGGTGGCAACCATAGCGATGTTGCAACCACCACATGTGCGTGATCTGGCAAAAATACAGTACATATAGAACGTAGCAAAGACTCTAACTATTTGTAAAATAAACTGCCGGCAGGGGAAATACATTTTTTTTAAAAATATTTTGATAAAAGTCGTAATTACTTATTTCATGGATGACGGCTATAAATTAATAAATTCTTATTATTTATGAACCAGCATTTAAAAGTAAATTTTTTGACGGATTACAGCTAGTTCTTTTTATTTTATTTTTTTAATGAAGCCATATATTAAAATAGAAACATATTTTTAAAACATGAAATAATAAACTCTGGATTGGAAAAGTTCCGGGATAGGCGTTTGAAAAGACGTTTTCCCGTTGATAACCAAATACTTTTTTAGATGGATATATTATATTTTCTGTACATCGATCTAATGGTTTAATCAATTTTTTTTTAAATATCATAGAACTACGTTCTGAAATTGCAAATTTACGGTAAAATATATTTCCATTAAAATAACTTAAATTTACGCGGTATTACGTTTATTTCGAGTCGTTACAGCTTGTATGGATCAATTTGAATTTTCTTTGAATTGCCGATCCCCACGACCAAACATGCGAACTCTAATCACGGGAGTATCGGGCTTCAGTTTAATAAAGTAATTTCCATACTCACACGTAAAATTATCGTGGGAAAGCCGAGTTCGCATTATGGTTTGAAATGAGAAATAATGACTTTGAACTTGCGACGCTGAAACAGCCACGGCTTTCCTAATGTCTGCTTCCCGCCAGCCTCAACAACAACTGTATTTGAAGACATCTTTGTTTAACAGCCACTATTCAAATGTTATTAAATTATCTTGCGTAAAGACATTTTCTCTTCGGTAAACAAATGTACTCGGGAATACGTAATCAAGGTATGAAAATTGTTATAAACTATTTTGCTTTTTTTTTGGGTCGCAATCCTAGGATTGGTCTGCAACAAGCACTCGCTTTGTCCACTCCTCTCTGTCACCCGTCAGCCTCTTCATTTCTTGATCGGTGCTACAGCGCACGTCTCCGGTAATCTGGTCTACGTAGCTTAATCTCGGGCAGCCTCTACGATTGTTGCCTTAAATATTTCCCTCGACGATGGTAAAAAGCAGGCCTGGATACCTTATATTAAGGCCTATTACTGCTTCTTAAGAATTCTAAATTTTATAAAACACTATGGACGTCTAATTTCAAGGATAGACATAAGGTATTTTTTCATGTTTTTTTTAAATGCCTCATAATTTTCCTCAGTCCTCATTTCAACAACAACAACAAGGCAATTCGTTGAACCATTTCACACCTCTGAATGTGTAGGGATACTGAGCAGTTGTGGTATGTATCACAGTGATATGTAATTTACCAAGTGTTACATTTCTGTTACTTGACACTCTTTGGGTCACACGTTATCACTGTGAAAACCTTTATATAGATGAAGTATGCAATTTTGCTTATAAATATTTTGTAATGTATTGTTTTACGTTGTAATGTATTGTAATGTAGTGCTTATATTGAAACGAATGAACTTTTCGTAATCGGTATAAGTTACTGTAGTGATAGTTCAACGTTTTGTAAAAAATAAGTCAGAAATATTGAAAAAAAATGCAAACTTTGATATTGCATAACTCCATAAGTATTGATATAGGTCATGGTTTCTTAAACGTTTTCGACTCATAATTAAAGTATTGCGGACTAGCTCTGTTATACCCTGTATAATATACCTAAACATAACTCCTTTATGCCCGTAAACACCAACACAACGAAATAATGTGCCTCGTACGCACGGCGTACAAATACTAATTCGATTGTCTTTCTTAAATGGAAAGAGGAATACATCCCGGAGGAAATAACGTGATGGCAGGAAGAGGTATTATAAAATGCGGTATTTAAAAATGTGTTGAATTTTTCCTTTCTCCGTACTCAAATCAAAGTTAGCGTGTTTTAAAAAGTAATTTCTTCGCCATTATTTTTTTCGTTCTGCAATTTTTAATTCCAGCTGTACAATTACGCGATCACAATGAAACGGCTGGGAACTTTCTTTTCATTCCAAATACTTTTACTATCTGTCGTAAGAGAAGCTGCTTCCATTTCTCTTCGGAGGAAAAGCGGTATCACTATACAATTTAATGTTTGTTTATTGTATTTTGAGTGAATTATGGTAATGTTTATTTATTAGTTATAATTTTAATATTTGATACGGTTGTAGCGGAAATCAATCGATATTTATGTAATAAACGTGATTGAATCAGTTCTGTAATAATGGCGGAACTAATGTTAGGAAAATAAACGGATTAAGACTAATTATCCAAGAAGATTAGTACTGAAGACTTTTGTATAATCGCAGAACCATTCATAACTGACTTCGGTTTATTTTATGTTTCCTAGATTGGAGAATCGTATTAAAATAAATTTAATGTTTTTATAATAATTTCCATGCGATTAATTACGTGTTATATTTAAATTTTTTATGAACTCTAGGGATAGAACTAGAGACGTTATGTGTTAAAAATGCTTTATTTAAAGGTTGTTTTGTTCAATTCAATTCAGAATACGTTACTTATTTAATCTTATTTTGTTATAACAAAACACCTTCAATATAAATGTTGAAGTTAATAGGTACCTATTTATTTTAAATATAAATAAAATAATTTTATAAAATAAAATAACACAAATTTATTCACATAATGTATAAATTTCCTTCCAAAATTTCCTTATGCGTAACACTTTTACGTAGGATATTTCTAGTCCTATACGTATTATATACAATCGCTCAGATAGATAATCGCTGGACGAAGTGTCTAATTCAGTGGAAATACGTGGCAGCGAAAAACAATGGCCGAGAAAAGTGGAAGACGCATCGAGAGGCTTCCGATACTGGCCAATAATAATCAAGATATTCGAGTCGATATTCGTCCCAACTTCCACGTGCTGGTGAATTGTGTGGAAATGCTGATAAACACTCAGGACATCACCAGAATCGACATTGCCTTATGCCACTATGGAAGGTGACTCCCCCTCAAAACAGTAGTCTAACCTCTAAAGAATAAAAATTCTTAACAACAAATCATCGCATTTTTCCACCCAAAGGGTAAAATTTATTTACATATTTTTATAGGCTTACGGTATACTTACATCATGACCAGTCATAATAATACAACCAAATGTGTAGTGGTTAGCAATTAAAATATATTTGCGATGATTTGCGAGATTGATTTTCGAGTAATTTTTTTAATGTTAAAGAATAGATAGATAAAATTTGGGAATGGATTAAATCGTTAGATATTTTTTTTTGATATTCATCCCTCCCCCAGGAATGGACTAACGACAAGTATCGAGGGTCCACTGTGATTAATTTTTTCGAAACTTCTCGAATGCGATCGTGGCCAAAATTACTAATTGGTCGACAAAAATAAGCCGACACTTAATTACGCGGCGGCTCATGTTTCTTTCTTACCTAATATGTTTCTAGAAATATCAATCAGAGGGAATGGAGTCTGTGCGTTTCCATAGAGAAATGGCGTCATTCATCATTTTGTCGCTCGCGTATTACCGTTTGTATCTACCGGGTATCGTCCCTGATGTATGGCCACCATACAGCATTCTGCCTGTAATTACACCGCGCAATTAGCCGCGCGGTACATCAGCAGTGCGGAAACTAAAGTGAAAACTGACATTTCCCATTGTCTTGTGGGCTCTGCCAATTTGACCACTCTGCCTTCCATAACCCCCGTTCAAAAGCGGTACATATAAAAAGCGTAATTCATTTATAATACCCCCCCGAAAGGTTCTACACGCATCTTACAACATCTTTACAAATTCCCGCACTTTTATTGCCTTTTTTGTGCGCTTCCGTTTTAGTCGGATCATTAAAAATTAAAAACAAAAGGTTGCACTGAAGTGTTCCGTCAACGTGAATTTATAAGACGGCAGTAATGAATTGTGATGTTTTATAAAGAATGTGCGGTTAGTTGTATATGTTTTTTTATTCCGTCTCTTCATTTTGCATGCTGTTGATTGTTTTACTGGATCGTGTGTGTTTAAGGCGACACGCGATCCTAGTTCACGCATTGTTTGAGCCGCTGTCAGTGTGAATAGAGAATTTTACACGATAAAATGAAGGCAATTTAACATTTTGCAGTGTGGGAAATTATTATATACCTATCGGTGTTTTCTCTCATAGCTATACAAAAAATATACAAATTTAAACGATCTTCGCAAATTTATTCTTAGATATCATCATCATTATCTAAATATAATAATTTCATTGTCTGTCTATCCCGGAACTCCGTATTGTCTTAGAATTCACGGCTGGAGAAAGACTCGAACCTTGGACGCGCGGACGGCATCGCGGACACTAAGCGACATACCAACCGCCGCTTCTCCCTGGCCCGTCAAAAATATACTATACTATACATTGTAAGAGCAGGGCGTAACTAAGACGCGAACCATTAATTTACGCCTCGTTCGTGATTTTTCACGGCTACTAATATAATATCAACTTTACTTAAATTTTCTTACAAATCATAAGTTATTTATTTTCTGTCAGCCGCAACAAAATATTTTTGTTCATTTTTGCTCAATAAAAAGCAAACAGGGAAAAATATGTAGAACATTAAAATTGAACATCTAGATGTTAAATTTGTAGTGGAAGTTTCAATTGTATGATATTTTAAAACAAATTGGATTAATAATTTAGAAAGATTTCGTTACCATCGGAATATACACCCAGAATTTTTCCGTTGCTGGAAATAGTTTAAACAATTATTATTTTTTTAATTTTTTGTTTTTCTCTGAGTGCCCTTTTTTCTTCTTTTATACAGGTAATCTGCTTTGGAATCTTTGTTTACTTTTTTTAAATAGATTTTCTGAATACAAAACTATTTAACTGAATTCAAAAAAATATTTTCGTACGTAATGTAACAAATCTTTCTCCAAGGTTGAGAATTTTTAAAATTTTGTAAAAGCTCACACATTCATTGAGATTTGGAGTTGCAATTTCCAATCATATTACAATCATCGAACTTCGCGAAATCAGTTTTTTTATACAAAATATCGTAATAATATCAGAATGATGTTTGACGTTTGGCCGCGATAGCTGGATCTCAATTGTCAGAATATATCTCTTTTCTTACACTACTATTTAATCTTCTTTCGTACCTTATCTTTATTTATGAAATCGTTTCTCTTGTTGCGTTGCAATTCCTTGTGTCTACATGAAAATCAACTTTTTCATGATTTTCCAGCTGAAACAACAGTTGCTTCTAATATCGTTACAATCGTCCACACATAACTTAAGCCCGAGACGCGTACTGCTTGGTGGTTCTTTGTTTTATTATTATGAAATAGAAAATTCCTCCGGCGTTTTCGGCGCAATAAATTACTCCAGTTCACGGTTCTTCTGGCGAACATCTCTATAAGAAAGTTCATTGTGTTTTTGTTCAGTTGCGCACATAATCCGTCAAGTTCACAACGCAACGGTTTTGTGAGTCATTTACTGGCAAACGGTTCTGGAAGGTGGAGACTTTTACCTGCCTCTAGACATTACCCACTCTCCTCAAATTTACAGTTAGGTTACCCGAAGTGCTATTTTTTTTATGATAAATCAATTATAAACTGAATAGATTGGTTTATATTGGCGTCGCCAAACCTTTTCAAATTCAGACCACCTACATGGAAATTAAACATTGCAAGCAAATTTAAAGAATGACTTTATTTTGCCGAGATTTAATGTTTTTAGTTTAAATTTCTGATAGCTTGTTGGTCATGACGATCGCCTAGTGATCTGGTGGTTGGTGGTTCGAGCCCCATTCCAGGATACCAACAAGTTGATCCTATTTTATCTTCGGTCCTTGTTTTAATGTGGGCTAATTTAAATCTGTTAACATATTTTTAATTTTGTATTAATTGAGTACCTACCCATTTCTCCTTACAATAATTCTTATGACTTTGTTTTGTTGATTTTGCATTTTTTCATGTCTCCTTCATAATTATTATTGTGACTAATACGAGTAATTGGCAATAACAGTGTCATTTTTTCTTTTACAATTCCTTAGGGTCTACGTTACTCCGAGTACTCTATAACCTGCGTTTAGGCCACATATTCAACTAGTTTTTAAATATATTTTTGTGTTTTACATACATCACAATATTAACTTACATTTTTTGTTGTTGTTTCTGTTCCATAAAAGTTAAGAACTTGTGTATGGCAACAGGAGTACAATTACATTTTAATTAAAACAGTTATTTATATAAGAGATAATAATGAATATATATATTATTTTGAAAATAGTAAGGATATTCATACGCGAATACGTATTCTTTGTCCAAAAGAGTCACGATGACCTATTTTCATTTGAAATAAGGAAAATTCTAATAATTTAAAATATCTTTGCGACCCATGTTGCGACAGCTTACTGATAACATTTTCAGTTAGCTGTTTATCAATTGCGCTATCTCATTCTTATGTTAAAAAATTGCAATATGATGTGATTAATATTAATTTATTCTCTGTCCATAAAATAATTAAACGTTTAACAGATTTTGGTAATTACAAATTATAATAATAAAAAATATATATTCTAGCAACTGATTCGTCAGGGGCCTACTGTACAATTGTGTTCAGCGCCACGAGCAAAAAAAACCTATAGGTAGACAAATATGATTATCATTATAATGAATATTTTTGTACTTTATAACAGACCATGAGGTCCTATTAAAGTATCGAAACGCTTCATAAAAACACCCAGGCCTGAGAAAATCACATAGATATAATGTGACCTCACCAGGAATCGAACCTGGAATCTCCACCATGGGAAGCCAGTGTCATACACACTGGACTACGAGGACGGCCCCCGTAATTATTTAAATGAGTGTTTTTCAACCTGTGGGTCGCGACCCTCAGGAGGGGTCGCCAAGTGTCACTCGGGGGGGTCGCAGTCGCAAGCCAGGTAAAAGTAGCCAGTAAAAAGTTAGGGTTGTAGGTCATATTCTGCAATTTAAGTACAACATTTTCAATGAGAAGGCTGTGCCTGTTTATTTTTTAATAAATTATCAAATCGTGGTTGTATTTTTGAGACGTTAACAATCAAATCATTTTCTAATTAAAGCCTATTTCTCTTTTTAGTTTATATATTTACCGTTAAAGAGAACGTTAGATCACACAAGTAGGAAGTGGCGAATGACACTAAATTTTAAAGCTTATCTTACCAGCATTGGATATTTTTCTCTTCTTACCATACAGAAGATGTTAATCGTTTGCGAAATGGATTCCATTTTAAGCATATCCATTAGCAGCTAATTATTTAAGATTTTCTTACATCTTCTTGGATGACACATTGCCCAGTTATACTGAGATACCCAAAAAAGGATTAAGTACCAATTTTTGCCCGTTAGTAGATTCAAAATCCAGTTCTGAAAAGTAACTAACATATTTTTTAACGTTTTTTAAATCAGTGATATAATTTTATGATAGACCTAGGGGGTCGCGTATTCAAAAAGGTTGAAAAACACTGATTAAAATTATGTTTGCCCTATGTACGTCTTTCGCCCGTCCCCGGACGGGTTTTAAACACTAGTTATATTATACACAATACATTACGTATCTTGATCTTATTTTCTGTTACTCCCGTGTCTTGTAAAACTAATCAAGATAAATTTTGCTTAATCGTGAGCCGTGGTAGCTACACGACATCTTGCGGTAAAATTAAAAAATCTCTCTCATGCTGGTTCCCTCGCAGAATGCAGTTTGACCGGTGAACCGAGCTGCGGGGACAGTTGTGTAGTTCTGTCACCAGTGTCGGGTTGCCATTCGAACTGAAACGGTTGCGGATGAACAGTTTAACTACGGAAACATCATACTTGACTAAGTTTAGACAGAAAGATGTCTTCTTCAATAACAGCAAATTGACTTTGTGGTTTTTAATAATAAAAATAAAACACTTTGTATAAAACCACTATTTATTGAATTATCATTTCATGAATAACCAAATCCTTATTGCAAATAATTACCTTTTAAGTTTATTATCACATTAGTTCCTAATTATATATTAAAATCCCATTTATTTGTGTATTGTTTTTGCAAATTTTTAGTATACGTACATTGTTTCGTGATCGCTGACCGCCGATCGAAATGATGAAGTGTCATTGGTCGGAATTGGCGTTCGAAGTATTCTGCTCCAAGTGCTAGTCAGGATTTAAACATACAAAATCCGAACCAGGTGACAATTAGAACCACGGAGTTCCGGTGTTTTTCGTGCGGTTCCTAAAAATACCACGTATCCGACGTTCAAAACTTTAAAGCCTTTCGGAAATAGACGTGTCGATCTGTTTCCGAATTCGTCGAAGGCGTGAGAGTTAAAGATTGGTCAAAAGAAGAGGTTCGCCGGTGACCACAGCAAGTGCAGCGTACACTCGATTTACTATAAGCGGAGCTCTGCAAATTCCAGAACCAGGACGTAAGTACATTTTCAACTGTGTAAGTAGCTAGTGGTTGTAGTAGATATATTTCGAGTGTCTAGACTCTAGACCATGCTCTCTGTCGGCGGAGATTGAGGAGGAAAATCTTTATTTCTGTACTCCGACCCACGTTCGGTGGTGGCAACTCCGTCCATCATCATACATATACACAGTTATTTTTAAAACATTAATAACCTCGCAGGACTTTACTCCTGCCTTTATTATGAGTCGAAAATGTTCAAGCTATTATGACCTAACCTCAATAGTTATGGAGATATGCGACATCAAAGTTTGCACTTTTTTTTTCAATATTATGACTTATTTTTTATAAAACGTTGGACGATCATTACAGTAACTTAAATCGAGTATGAAAAATTTATTCCCTTTAATACAAGTCAAATAAAAAAATAAAAACCTTCGAATTCCAATTGGAAAACATATATGAAGCAAGTATCGACGGGCCAGAAAGAGAAGGCGGCCGCTGAAGACGTGGCATGACCAGGTTAAGGAGATACTGAAAGATGATCCTGTTAGGAGCCTCAACACTTGTCGAGCTTGCGCGCGAAGATATATGAATGTGAATGAAGCGAGTGTTGTATGTCAGAACAGATGAGTGTGGCACTCTATCCTCGGCGTATTGGTAAGTATGTGATTAAGTAAGGAATTATCATACACACCAATTTCGCATTCTTCACTCGAGATTATTTCACAAAAACGTTAGTAGGTGTTTTTCGATTTTGCTTTACTTTTGTCTCTCGCATGTTTATGGTCAATCGCGCGGGTTCACAATTCGCTAGCTTCTTTGACATCGCGTAAACTTCGAGAATGATCGACCGACTTCTTCACATTTCTAGTGATTTCCAATTTATTGTAAAACATGTAGTTGGTCGTGAAGGCTTGTCCGCCGACAGCCCTGCGGGAAGGCTGTGCGTTCGATGCCTATCTGCTGCAGCTAGTCCTTCTGTTGCTGAAATATCGCGAACACAAAGGAATAAATACTTTAATTACCCCGGCATGTTTGCATTCTGAAGACACGATTTGCTCCGTTGACCCTATACGGTGGGTTTCCTGCCAACTGCCGACTGCTGGCTCTCCATTGTACTGTTTCTGTATCTCGTTCAATAGAGCAGGGGCAGCGAACCATTGATCTCAAATGAAAATATTTATTTCATCCCAAATGCTTATTTTTTTTGTAAATTTATACTACAGGTAAGAGGATTATTATATTGCACCCTGAGTGCAAGACAATCACCTTTAGAAAAAAAATATTTTTGAGTTAAAATTTTAATCAATTAATTTTTTACTTAATATATTTAGTTCTATTGTAACGTACCGACAATTTTTGTGTGACTTTCCATCATTGTTTTATATACATATATTAAATATATATATGCATTAATTGAGTATTAATTTGAAAATGAGACTAGCTGTAACCCTTGAAAAATGACGGAACATGTATATATAATTATTATATAATTATAACAAATATATTTATAGTTTCTTTCTAGCGGTCCACGGAGAGGCAACCGTAGCAATAAGCGTAGAGCGGCCGGTTCGAGTTTCAAGCCATCTCCGGCCGTTTAATTTTTTTTAGCCGTGAATTCGAACGGAATTAGGGACATTACACTAAGTTACGGTGACAGACAGACAGACAGACGGACGAAAGGACAGACGGACGAACGGACGGACAGACAACGAAATTATTATGTTTGATTATTTTGTTATAAGAAATATGAAAGCAACAAAATCAAACAAAACAAAAACAAAAAACTAAATTTTATTTTGTCAAGTACAAAAAAAGTGTATACAAGTAAAATGGAAAAATTGATTTTTTAATATGTTTAACGGGACAGTACTATACCTACACTCTTGTTAAAAATTGCAAGTAGCTTTTTGCGAGTCATTTCTTCCGTAAGACGCTTTAAATCTATAAAAAATCATGTCATAGTTACAAATCTGAATTTTATATATTTTATTTGGGACATTATTTAACAATTGTTAGGTGTACCCGTAAGTGCCTAATCAATTATTTTTAGTGTGGAATATTTGCTTCAGTCTATGTGAGTATCCAGGAAATAGAAAACACTTCAGGCTCAACAGTTCAATAAAAATCAACGATTTTTTGTCAATCTCTTTTACACATCTCTTTTGTGCAGAGAAAGAAGTGATCCATTTTTACGAAGGACTGTTACTAGTGACGAGAAATGGGTCTTGTACAACAACAAGCGCACTAAACAATGGTTTTCTCCAAATCAACCAGCCGTAGCTAATCCCTCACTTTAAAATAAGGTGTTATGTTAGTGGCATAATTCATTTTGAACTATTGAAACCGGGAGTAACAGTTACGGCTGAATTGTATTGCCAACAATGTTGGTAAAACGACCAGGTCAGGTCAACAGAAAAGGGGTAATATTGCAACATGATAATGCCCGGCCGCATGCAGCAAGATTAACCCAAGAAAAAATAAGGCAGCTAAACTGGGAGGTTTTACCACATCTCCCATATTCCACAGACAAAGCACCATACGATTTTCATTTATTCCGGTACATGGAACACTACCTGAAGAATAAATTTTTTAAAAATGTCGATGATGTTCGAACTCACCTAGAAGCGTATTTTTCTTCAAAGGATACTGAATTTTATGAAAAGGGAATTAAAAGTCTACCAACAAGATAGCAAAAAGTACTAGATAACGATGGATATTATATAATCGATTAAAATAAAATTAAATGTAGTTAAAAATTCTTTTTTTTGTTACCACTTAGATAATTGATTACTTATGGGTACACCTAAAATAATAATACATTAGTTTTAGAAATAGAACAAAGGGACAAATAAAGATACCAACTTTAACAGCGACCATAGCACAACATTAGGTACTATACATACCTGGGAGTTAATTAAATGGTACAATACACTGTTTGTCGCAAAACAAATTTCAAGAAAGAAACATTCCAAAATACGAACAGTTTAAGAAATAAGTCAAATCGTTGATTGTGGACAACGATGTAAATTATAACATTGTCCACATATCTTAAATGGTTTTTTTTTTATAATAAAAATTACTAATTCTAAATGGTTTCTGCTTTTGTACATTAATTTGGCTTGTAATTACTCCTCCCATATGTTCGAGCTATTGGCTCATATTGTGGGGAGTATAATTTCTTTAAAATATAATAACACAGATTTAATTTATTATAAAAAAGATTATTATGTATCTATTGTGTAAATAAATAAATAATGAATGAAATAATATTTACTTATTCCTTTTATTTTAACGTTTTACCCACATATTTTTTTGCACCTGTATTACCTGTTTCATTCAATAATCCTTAATCCTCCGAACTCAAATGTCATAATATCCAAAACTTCTTACCTATTATAGTGTACAGTGTACATCAACAGAAAATATTTCGGGTTTGATACTATAACGTCGCTGGTTCCCACGTGCTGCGGGTTCGCTGCCGCTTAAAGGCGATATCGACACAATAGAAAAATACATTAAAATCGATCGGGATGAGATCAAGCAATCCTTTAAGTTTGATTGGCATCGGATGAAAATTCAATTAATGTTCAATTTATCGTTTAATAACACCTCTCTATCTCATTACATTGCGTTATTAATGGAGGTTAATATACGAATGAAACTATTTAATTGAAGAATTTAACTTGATCATAAAAAAGAGCATGAACTATTATTTCTTCTTCATTAATAAATACAAATTGATTTTATGGTGACATTATTAATACAATTAACGAGAAAATATTTAAATTAAATTTTATTAATTAATTAAATAACTCTGTATTAACCACTTGGAGTAACTCTACGTCTACCGGTTTCGATACTACCTGTATCTTCGTCAGGACGGACGCATACTAAAAATGTCTGAACACTAAAGCCAATATAATTAATAATCAGATGAATTTTATGAATAGCCCGTTACTTGATATATTCTCCAGTTCGGCTTCCACTTGTCAATTACCCCCACCATAGCTGTAGCCACGCCCCCGTTCAAAAATTGATTTGTTTGCTAGAATATGTACGGATAGTTAGTATGCATCCGTCCTGACGAAGATACAGTGGTATCGAAATTGGTAGACATCAGTGGCGTGCAGTGGGTATAAACTTAGGCTATGCTGTGACCGACTATATACCTATATTAGAAATATATGTACGCATATACCTATAAGGGTATATACATTTTTAATTTTTTTTAACAACATATAATGAACTATTTTGAGTAGCTTTTATGCACAAAAATAACTGCACTATAAAAGTAGTATTGTAAATAATATTTCCTAAATAAATAAATATTTTATATAGGTATAGCTAATACGGCGAAAAATTCCAATATATTTCGAAGACGATTTATATATAATTAAATCAGGAACAATACTAATTTCAGATATACGTTTCTTTTCACAAAAATAAATCAAACATTTTATGATATCATTATGATATGACAGATGACCGATGATATTTGTCGTATTCGTATTTACGTTTACCACAGAAAAGACATAAAATATATACCGAAAGTTTTGGGTGGGCAATTTCTGCATGACGTGCGCCTGGCATAGGACCTTTCGAAGAAGGACGTTAGTACACAAAACTCACAGCATTAAAAATACACGGTTTTTTTCTCGACTTGACTATATCTGTGGAACAAATTGGTTGGCGAAATAAATGAAGAATTGACATGAAGTTAAGCGCAGAAAAGTCGGAAATAAAACTTCTAGCCGTAGGACGAATTACGGCTAGAATTTTAAATCGATAAAAAAAAAACAGATACGTCACGTTAAATGGAAACGTAAGAAATAAAACTTCTAGCTGTAGGACGAATTACGGCTAGAATTTTAAATCAATTTTTTCTGAAGATAAAGATTATTTAATTAATATTTGTTTCTCAGAATCTTTACTTATGCACAGCTTTTTTGCTTGTATGCGCTGCACGCCACTGGTAGACGTAGAGTTAGTCCAAGTGGTCGATACAAAGTTATTTAATTAATTAATAAGAATATACTTTGTTTACACAACAAATTTGTTGAAAATACCAACATGTTTCGTGGAGAAATTGTATTTTGATGTTAAGGAAAACTTAAAGTATTTAATTGAAGAATTTAACTTCATCATAAAAAAGAGCATGAACTATTATTTCTTCTTCATTAATAAATACAAATTGATTTTATGGTGACATTATTAATACAATTAACGAGAAAATATTTAAATTAAATTTTATTAATTAATTAAATAACTCTGTATTAACCACTTGGAGTAACTCTACGTCTACCGGTTTCGATACTACCTGTATCTTCGTCAGGACGGACGCATACTAAAAATGTCTGAACACTAAAGCCAATATAATTAATAATCAGATGAATTTTATGAATAGCCCGTTACTTGATATATTCTCCAGTTCGGCTTCCACTTGTCAATTACCCCCACCATAGCTGTAGCCACGCCCCCGTTCAAAAATTGATTTGTTCAAAAGTTAATTTATATTAATTAAAATTATGTTACCACAAAATAAATTTGCTACATTTGAAGAAAAACTTAAAGTGTTTAAGTTGTGATAATTATTCCGAATTTCCTAATAAGCTTTTGAATATTTATCATTCTTTTCATATTAATAAGGGTTTACAAATTTTACATACAAATAATACAGAATGAAATAGAAATTGGAAATAAAAATGTATTAATGGTAAATTAAATAATATAAATGACCAAGTCCTTTTTGCAAATGGTTATTTTTTAAATTTGTTTTCATATTAGTACTTAATTATTTATTCATGTCTTATATATTTATTTCTTATTATGTTAATGTTTGTACTTAGATTTTTAATTATTACTGTACGTTGTATCTTGATGAAGGGACCATTGGCCCCCAAACACGGTACTTTCAACAAATTGGTGGTGTAATGAAAGTATATTCTTTTTAATTATGGAAGTATTATTTGCTAGAATAGATTTACCCCAGTATCGTCATTACTGGGTTCTTGAAAGATTGTGAGGAGTGTTTTAGTTGCAAGCGCATCATTAATTAATAACTGATTTTATGAATATCGCAGTAATAGGAGGTAGTCAGACTAGTTACTTATGTGGTTTTCACTCTTGGTTATCCTCCATCGCTCCATAAGATCTAATTTTTCATATTAAAGCGAGTTTTGAATCAGAGGGTCTTATATATCTGTCTTTTGGGAATCATCAGCAAGAAAAGCCGTAAATGTTTTTTTCAATTCCATTTAAAATGTTTCCTTGTCTTTCATGTTTATATGAATATGCCCTAGGTTTTTTCATCAATTTAC
This sequence comes from Agrypnia vestita, assembly GCA_016648135.1. Lineage (NCBI taxonomy): Eukaryota > Metazoa > Arthropoda > Insecta > Trichoptera > Phryganeidae > Agrypnia > Agrypnia vestita. The sequence continues at coordinate 53,962 of JADDOH010009786.1, forward strand.
TTAAAATACCGTAAATCAATGACCCCGACTCCGCAGACCAGCAAAAATTGTCAAACTAGCATAAAATATAAGGGTTTTCTTTTGAAGTATAGAATTTTAAAATGAAATTTAACACAAAAATCGTGGTAATGGCTTTATTAGAAAGATAATTTTAAGCCTTTAGTGTTTTCGTGTAATTACGATGCCACGATTTTTTTAGTTTATTTATTTTTTTAAATTGGCTGCGCTGGAAAAAGTGTTCCAAATTCGAAAAACAAACCTCTAAAACACCCTGTATTTAAACACTAACGGCATAAAATTATCTTTCTAATAAAGCTAATTTCATGACCGCTACCACGATTTTTATGTGTTACTCTTGTATTAAATTTGATCTACTACAATATTATTACTGATCAATTTAGCGTTGATGTTGTAAGGATTTTTCATGTTGATCATAATGAATGGAAAAAATAAGCTTAAACTAGGGTATCTCTACTTGAGTTTAATGTTTTTTTTGCATATTTTACTACTTGAGTTTCAGTCAGTAAAATACTTCCCGTATTGAGAGATTCTGTAACTCTTGAAACTTAAGTAGTAAAATAAAAAAATAAAAAAGTAGGGATAACGAAGTTTATGTGGTTGTTTTCCATTAATTTAGCGAATGATCTACTTCCATTACTTGATTGAGTTTTGGAATATTTAAAATAGAACTAAAAAATCGCTCGAGGGATGATACATCTAAAATGAAATCATTTTTTTCTTAGTATTCAAATAAATCATAATATTTTCCATGAATCACCGCGACTGTGTGATTTCAGAGTAGATTTGTGCTTTGATTACGATTTTAAATTAAAAACATTAATCCCCGCCCGTTCATTGGATGGGGCTTGGCCGTCACGAATTAGAAAAAATAATTCCAGCACCCATCCCGCTCGCACAAAACATAATTACTCGCGTTATGTTTGGAAAATCATTTGACTCCTCCGGCGTGCGTTGTGGGACTGTTATTTTTAATTTTTAACACCGACGTGTTGGTAATTAGTGATTCAATCAGATTAGGAAGCCGGCTTAATCCATTTGATTGAAACGTTTTTTCATTGGGTTTATCAACCGCGGGTGTGTGAGCGACATTTTACACCTGTGTCCCTCAATCCGAGAATAATGTGATCCGATCTTGAACCTTGCAATAACGAACTCGTAGTGCTTAAACTCTCTGCTACCCTGGACCGTTTTATGAGCAAGCAAAAGCTCCCATGTCAGTTATCTCATTCGCCGGTTGGCATTTTTTTCTCTACTTTTCATTATTATTATAATATGGAAATGTCATTCACTATTCACAAAATGCCAAAACTTTTATTTAATAAAAATAACAAAATAGGTACATGTATTAAAAATATGGTCCAAAGTTGAATCCTGCTTTAGAATTGAGTTAAGCCCTTATAGAGGGAGTTTATTAGTGATAGTCAAAACAGTTATTTTAACTGGTTACACAGTAATCATTATTTGAGATTTGTATTTGATTGCATCGATAATAATTGTTAAGATTTTTTGCATTTCGACGGGCAACCATCGGTACACTAGACAGCAGTTGCCAAATATCAAATACCGATTTTGACCATGTTGTAGTCCATATGAAGGTTTATGAACTGTGCAAAGTGGTCCCGCCTCTAACATCCGAGCTCCCTTCGGTGGCCAATGCATGGGTGTATATTGCGTTGTATGTGTGTGAACGTCTTCTACTGCAAGCATGTAACCATGTTATGTTGCAAACAAATAGGGCTCATAGGTAATATAGGAAAGTTGCAGCTATTTATACATGAATACATAATTTTTTAAGTTAAGTAAAGGTGGTTTCATATTTTATGTAAAATACGAGAGAGTGCACGCGTCACTGGCGACGTCGCCAGAGTTGGAGAGAAGAGCGCCCTATGTCAAGGGCCTACTGCCAATGTGTCTAAATCCTCTTTTATTTGCATACCTTTAAATAGCGGTTTGTTTTTGAGTAGAACTAATAACTAATACGTCCAAAATTACGGTAACATGCCGGTTCCTAAATAATAAGTATTTATCTATTTATAGCCAACACCCATGAAATAGTAATAAAGGCTTTTATAAACATATTTGAACATTTTTTTAATATTTCCCCTGCCGGCAGTTAAATGTACCTTTCTAAACCTTGGCGATTGGGCGGAACATGAAATGGTTCGCATCATTGCTAAGTCCTATATGTACTGCATTTTTAACGGGCGATTTAGGCTCGGCGATAGCAACATCGCTATCGTTGCCGTCTTCGGGTTTGCTGGCCCGGGTTCAAGCCCCATCTCCGGCCGATAAATTTTTTTTTAGCCGTGAATTCGAACAACAGACAGACGGATGGACAGACGGACAGACAACAAAATTATTATGTTTGATTATCACGACACCGTAAAACATTCTGTATACCTAACGCATATTGGAAAGAATTATTGTCACAGAATAAAAAAATTTATACACAGAATAATAATATTTAACTGAAAAATAAAGATTTTGAATTTTTCGAATGTTTTGAATATTTCAAAAAATATATAGTTATCATACCTATCTACATATATGTATTTAATGATTTATATTTTTTCTTTATATTAATATAAATATATAAATGATTTAATTTCTTAAATTATTTCAGAATTAAAATGTGTTTTATTAAAAAAGACAATAAAAAATACATTTTACGTACTGGGTAAAGTTTTTTTTAAATGAATACAATTTGTGTTGAAAAAATTTGAACTGTGTAATATGAATCCATCTGATATTATCTACATGACATATTGACATCCCCATACAGATAACGCTGTGAGAATTAAAAATTCATTTTGAATTTATTCTTTCTGCGATATAAAACAAATATATATATATAAATATATGTGTCTGGCTTATGTAGATAGATCAGGATTCGCAAAAATCCGATATTTATAACAAATATCAAAATATCCGATATTTGATATATATTCGATACATAAATGACATAAGAAAAATACGCCATTTTCATTCTGTAAGTAGTGTAAACTGTCAAAATGGTAAGGTAAAATAATAAAATATGAGCTTGAACAAGGGAATCCCCAATTTTTATTACCTCATATAAACTAAACCTTATGAAATAGATACAAGGCTGGAATTTTAATAAAATGCTAGCTATACAGGAAAGTTAAAGGTGAATCCCCCAACTTCTGATAAGATTGCCATTTCGGGAAAATAGTCTCAATTGTAATTTTTTGCCAAGTGTTGCCAACAAACATCAGTCTGCTAAATTTCTAGTTCAGAAGACAGTAAAATATCAATTGATATATATCCGCATAAATATCAAATGATATATATCAGCGGACCCTGGGATAGATTGTTAGAATGTCCACCTTGCACCTATCTGCTGGTATGCCAATATCTAATTAAATCCTTTTTTATAGCACAAGCTTTTGATTTAAAAATATTTAATACGGTACACGAGTCTTTCATACTCATATATTCATTTAAAAAAATGCCGTTTGATGTTAATTAAAATGAAAATCTCGATGATCCATTGGCTCCGCTTACCGCTAACGACCTACCATAATAACAACACTATAGCCGTATAATTTGTCACAATCGTTCATCAGGTTAAGAAATTTGAACTACCGTTACATCGAGCATTGGCCTGGAGCCGCATAAGTTCCGACTGACTTCGTGTCCGTGTGTTTGTTCTGCCGGTGAACGTGTCA
>JADDOH010009787.1:0-34371 GCA_016648135.1 Agrypnia vestita
ATTATTTTTCATGTTTTACATAATAAAGTATGTACCAGAAAATTAAACAGGTAAAATTGGTAACAGATAATAATACTGGCGAATATGTCGTCAAATGGAAATCACGGTCGATAACTGTGTTCGCAAATTATTATTTGGCCAGTATTAAATTTTGTTATTGATGCAAGTGGGCGGGTGCATTGTATTAAATTGTAATTGAGAGTCTGCTACAGTTTTTTTATTTGTCGATGAATAATATTTGTTTTGTGGGATTATTTTGATGAACATGATGATGTTTAAAAAAAACAAGTTTACAATGATCTAAAACTTTTTACTATGTTTCTTATCTTTCTGCCGTGTTAAAAAATATATGCAATATTTAAACATGTTCTCTATACATGTGAAAAAATCTAGTTAGGTTTATATTATGCATTAAATCCACATTTTTTTCAGGGAGTAGAGCTACAAAATAGATTGACTAAGCTAATCTAAATGTTTATTGAATTAATCTAGGTTTTCTAATATTCTCTAAAAAGTTCATAGTGCGTGTGTAAATTTTTGTGTGCATATTTGTGTAGGTCTCAAATCAATTTTTTTATTTGACCCAAGAGTTTATATTATTGTGTATATATATATATTTATATATAAAGGAAATTTTATTTTATTTTTTGGTATTGAAATATACATGGAAACATTGAAGTTTTGCTTTAATGCATGGTATATATCCCACTTTTATGAATAAAATTTTTTCATTATTAATACGTTTCTTGCCTACCATGAGATGTTTCTTTCAATGGCAGATGCCAGTCTCTAGCATCCCCGTTGTAATTAATGTAGTCCTAAGGTCTCAAAAAAAGTCTCATTTCAATAGTGTTAGCATTCAGCCTCCAACTGATTCCTTGATATTTTAAATAAAACTCCATGAACTTATTGGTCTTTTTTTGGCCATGGCACTTGAAGGATGTGTTGTGTACCAATACACGTCAATAATGTGCGTTAGCGATATCTGTGTGAGAAAGAGACAAACTTATATGTCCGCTTCATGCTAGATTGCAATGCAACGACATACTTTACTCGTGCTATCAGTTATGTACACCGCACGCAGTGTGTTGTTTTAAATTGAACACACTGATAATAATCATTATTAAATATATAAATTATTATTTCTAAAAATTTCCTTATTTTCTTGGTGGTTATCTATTATATTGTGAGATTTAACGTTCAAATTGTGATACTAAAATTATTTAAAATGTTCAAATTACGAGTTTTACCACTAAATAACTTTAAATAGTCACGGAATACATACTTACTGATTTTTACCTGGAATAGAGATGGAAAAAATATTAATTTTTTTATTCCTAACTCATTTTGGCCAATATTGCAGTTAGTGAGTTTTACCTCTAAAGGGACGATATTAATATCGAGGATAGAAAGCAAAAAGGGCGGTGATTATTTCAGACTTTATAAGAGAGCAAAAGAAAGTTTTGTCAATCTGATTTTGTCGATGTTTCTTTTATTATTAAACGATTTCCATACTTGTTAATCCAAAACATATGGAAATCATTTAATAATAAAAGAAATCGTTATAATTGTAGAATAATGACGCATGTGATTTTTCCCGAGTTTGCAGGAGAGCAGTTTGAAGTTTTATTTACATAAAGACACTTTATGTCGTAGCTCGATAACTACAAAAGATTTTACTTTGAAACTTGGGTTAGTTATTTAAAGTTGATACCTTTCAAACCTCAAATATAGTCAGCTCAGTACAATGACGTTTTTACACATGCTGCATTGTTCTACGATCGCAAATCAGAACCGTCGTTATAACGACGGTTAAATTCATGAGAAAAAATACACTTTTTATATACCATTAGATGACTTCTTTTTTTCACTTTTTAATGATCCAAAAAAGTCAATATGGAATTTTTTCACATACGTCATTGTTCTACGATCATGACGAAATATTGACAAAATCAGATTGACAGAACTTTCTTTTGCTCTCCTATAAAGTTCGAAATAATCACTACACCCTTTTGGCTTTCTACTCTCGATATAATAAAATGTACTGTTCACTTTAAACCAAAATTTATTTTCTTCACTTACTAGTTTCAGCTGAGATAGGGCACGACAGAGTCATTTTTGTTATTAAGATGCGATTAATATTACATTTTTCATTCCTATCCATAAAATAATTAAAGATTAAACCAATTTGTGTTCTATTACAGTAAAACCCCCTTAATTCGAACCCCAAGAATTCAATATTCACCATACTTTGAAATTTTTAAAATCCATCCCAAAATGTTAATTTCATAGTAAAGTAACCCTGATAATTCGAAAACCCTGGTAATTCGTAATTCGAAATAATTTTTAGTCCCTTGCGCCTTGCACCACAAATCAAAACATTTTAGTTTGTATAATTCAAAATTTTTTGGAAATTTGAAAAAATTGAAAAACATTTCGATTTTTTTCACAAATGAGAACAACAAATTTGTTAATATCGGGTACTTTTTGAATAGAAATGTCGCGATCTTTGTATTAGATAATAAATACAGTAAAACTTCAGTTTTACAGTTCATTGTTTTCACATTTTTTCGCTATTTACACGGAATTTTTTTTAACGTTTAATTAATGATCTTTTTTCAGCTATGATACCATCCACATGATTTTATTCTGTGGGTGGTATCATGATATTCGTCAGCACGAAAATCACGCTAGCTCTCGCGCCATTTTGCGCACGTCGCCATGGTGATAGATCTATTTATTGTATTATATATTGTTTTTTTTTTAATTTTTAGATATTATTTCGTTAGTTTTTATTGTTAAATCGCATTTCAATTTCTTTTATGCACCTTCTTACGAATGTCTTCTGTAAAATCGTTTGACAATATTTATTTACTTTGTATTTATATTTTTGATATTACGTTAGCCGTTTTAATTGTTAATATTCTTTATTTATAATTTGCCGTAAAAACATTGCGACAAAAAGTACAATTGATTTTTGCATTTCAAAAAATACAGATTTCTCACTAAATCAATGGCTTTTTTCATGAGTTTTATGATTTTTGGCAAATTTCACATTTGCATCGTGTTTTTTTTTACCTCGAATATCGAAGTTCGAATTGTTTTATTGGGTCCCTTGGATTTCGAATTAACGAGGTTGTTCTGTATATTGTAATAATATAATAAATTATACTTGCAACAGATTGTTCAACAAAGTGTGCAACAGATTGTTCAACAAAGTGTTCAATGACCGACTGTATAGTGCCATGAGTAAAATATCGACATGTAGTTTAATGAATTTATGGGTATTAGTTCTTCACTGACCATGGTATATCCTTTTTTATGAATGATATTTGTGAATAAACCTAAACTTGTGAATTGATGTGGCAGGGATCGTAATAAATTGAATTTACATATCCACCACAAACTGCAACAATGAAGATTGTTAAGAACAAGAATTTTTCAATTACTACTTTCATCATCATCATCAATAGCTCCACAGCCCATTGTGGACCTTGGCCTCCTCCAACATTCTTCTTCATCTTCCTCTGACATGTACTCCTCCAATCCCTAATGCTTATAGTTTTCATGTTTTGCTGCACTCCATCCAGCCATCAGAGTTTGGATCTACCAACGCTGCGTCTCCACTGTATTTGACTAGTTCACTTGGGATTTCACCATGACACGGAGACTTAAGTTCTTGAGACATTTAGGGCAGCTATACTTGGGGATTGTATGTTATCGTTTTCTTCAGTAAATAAATCATCTTGCTCATTTTCTTTTGTTGTTATTATTCACTAGATACTGAAAGTGCTGGGCTCAACGCACCAGCACTTCATTCAACTTTATCTTTCACTGTTTCGCCATCTTATGGCCCCATACAATCTAGGAGAATTGATACAGTAAAAGCTCGTTAATACAAACAACTATAATTCGTAATTCGGTATAATTCGAAAAATTTAATCATATTTTATCCCCCTCAAATGAATTTTCATACAAAATGCTTTCTATAATTCGAAAAAATGGCTAATTCCAAATACGAAAAAAAATTCAGACAAAATTATGAAATTTGACACAAAGTCATTTGTGTAAATGTTAACATTTTCTCACAATTTGCTAGTGTTTTTTATACCGCTCATACATCTATATGAGAGTAATAAACATCTATATGAGAGTAATAAAAGTCATAAAACATCCCCAACCGGCCGGCGGGGCGGCGGTGGCTTGCAGGGTAAGGATCTCTTGTGACTCCTGTTTTATGATATCCCGCTAAAAGACGAGATTAGTTGAAGTTTTGTCGCCGGTTTTGGAGTTTCAAATTGTTACATCTTTGTGTTTTATTAAAATTGAAAATATATCGCGCGAAAACATTACGTCATTGACTTTTTTTTTGTGCTTTTATCTGTGATTTCCGTGAAAACTTTCGATATTTTAGTCTCTTCATTTACGATTTTAATATATTTTGTATTATTTGATAAGTGTGAAGAATATTAGATATTTTATTACGTTAGATTTTAGATTTTAGTTATTTTCGCATTTTATTTTGACTGGTGTTTCGTTTCAAATCAAAATGGCGTCAAAATTTTAACTATTTCTATGAAAATGGATTTGATTAAAGACGTGGGCAGGAAAATTGAGAATAAGGGTAAGATTGCGAAAAAATATGGTATCACCAATTTGACTGTTTCAACAATTCTAAAAAATCGCGCCAAAATTGAAAAGCGCAGTGAAGTGATGTACAATATTTGCTGTTTTCATTTTTTCTGTTTTAAAATTGAGTTGTTGGCTCAAGATCACATATCAAGGTAATTTATTTTAATTTTATTGAAACAACTGACAAAATTGAATGCAACATTGGCCAAATAAATGTGTTTGAAAATACATGTTACAAAATGCATTTGTTTGTACACTTGGAAATGTTTAGAAAGTGTGTTGATGGTTTAAAAACTTCCTACTAATTCTACTTCCCTAATTCGAAAATCGAATTTTTTTTTGAATTTCGGTCCCCTGAATTTCGTATTAAAGAGCTTTTACTGTATACGTCTACCATCAAATAATATGTGATCTATCTCGTTACGTGTTACTCCATTTGGTGATTTCCGGGTAGGTTTATACATATTGTCGTTTCCCTCTTTAGCATTTAAAATCCCAATTATAATTTAAATATCTTCACGGAGACATCTCTTGTAGGCTTTTGCAAGATTATCGTATCAGCTATCTTTCTCCTCCTCTGTACTATCCTCTTTCGGGGCATGTACATTGATTATATTTGAATTGAAGAATTTACCCCATATTCTTATGGTACACGTGCATTCATCTATTGGTTTGAAGTCTATGATGAGGTGTTTTAGTCTCTTCGCAACAACAAATCCAGTGCTCAGTATATGACGTTCATCACGACAGCTATAATACATGTTATGTTCTCTCTTTTTCACTAACTCCCTTTCCCAATTTCCATTTCCTGTAGTGCTACTTTGCATCTACAATTTTTACTCTAGTATGTAATATCAAATTCTTGATTCATCTAATTTGGCTTTCACCCACTTCAAGTGAATTGTTCATTCGGCTTCAAGACAAATGAATAATTAATATATCGTCGCTGTATATATAATTAAGCCTATGTGCTGTTTTAGTACATTCTGAGATAAACGAATGAAACTGTTTTAAAAAATAATTGCACAGACTAGATTTATAATTTTTTTTTTAAATAATTACTAGGCAGACTTGCCAGATGAGCGGCAATTTTTTTTTTAGTATATCTCTATTATTTATATGAAAAATTGACAAATTGATTCATTCATCTGAGAATGTATTAAACGGCACCATAGGCTTAATTATATATACAGCAACGATATATATATATTTTTTTTTAGGCTGTTTTACCTTTTTGTACTCTATTGATGGAGATGGTCGCTTCTTCATTTCACTAATGATACTCATATTTTTTACAAGTTTTTCTACATATCATCTTTTAAGGCGGCACATTCACTGGAAATGCATATTTCGGCGTTTTTTTTTTACAAAAATGTGGGGTTTTATTATTCATTTATATCAGAATGTATACTCTAGGCTGCAATTTTTTTAGCGCAATAACTTAGAGAGAACCTTTGTTATTATATAAAAGTAATAAACTGGACATTATTTATAATAATTAATGCTTGTATTTTTAGGTCCTCGGCGGCGATAATTTTAAATGAATATTTATATGTACGCATGATATGTTTTTTTATATAATATAAAGTATACTTCATTATCTAGAACTTTTACTAAGGAAAGCAAGTAATATGTATTCAATATTAATAAAGTTATAATGTTTAAATTTGCAAGAAATCTTTACGTTTTTTGATGATTTTAAAACGCTTTTTATTTATATACAGAGATGATTTTAAACAGTATATTCTATTTATTCTCATATTTTGAGGCTTTACTCACTTAATAAAAGTTAGTTTTTTAGTAAAAACACCTTAATTATTATTTAAATATAAAAATTCCAAAGTATGAAATGCGCCAATAAATGACGCAGTTGCCAATGGCTTTCTGTTTTATAATTACAGTCGAACTTGGTTAAAAAGAGCGCGACGGGACTGACTAAATATGCTCCTTATATCCGGGATATGTTAATTTTGTGCATAGTTTTTTAAACTAATAATTCGAATACTGTATATTTGGACTATGATAGAATATCTAAGATTAATTATACTCCTATAACATATCTTCATTTAATGCCATTAGATGGGGTAGACAGAGATGACACAAACTGACACTGTCAGAGTTTTTGATTTTTTTCACCAATACACTTATCACTTTTAAATTTAAATGTGGTGTCAGGTGTCATATTATAAAAGAATCCTGTCTCGTCAGCGTTGTAGATGTCTTCGTCATTGAAACTCTGCCTCAATTCCGACCAAAAGCTTTCAATCCACTCACTTGCCATTACAGAATCGGTAGATGTTGCTTCTCCATTAAATTTTGCATAAACAATATAAGCAATTTTTAAAAAGATCCAGCCATCCGTTGCTACATTTGAAGTCATCTCTTCCAAATTGTTTTGCGAATTTTTCCACTTACGCCTTAACTATTGGCCCATTGATGGAAAATCTAGCAGATCTTTGGGTACAGAACCATTTTAACAACGCTTTGTCAACGTCAGTAAGTTCGCACTTTCTCAATTTTTTTGTTTGTGTTAAGTTATATTCAAGAGCAGCCAAATAAACATCCTTATTTTTCCAGAGCGACGAAACTGTAGAAGATGATAGTGAAAACTTTTTACAAACTTTGGAATTTTTGGCACCACGAATAATTTCGACTTTTTCGCGAACCGAGAGACACTTTCATTTGTTAGTGGACATGTTTCCGATAGAATAATTCGAGTTTAACTGATTAGGCTTTTAAATGCTAATATAGTAAACTGCATAAAATAATCTGTGACTTCAAACATTTTGGAAACCCCCAATAATCGGAGTTTTATGACCAATATTCTCGACCTTCAGTTCATTGTATGCCTGCGCATGTGTCATTTTCGGACACACAAGTTTGTGTACATCATAAAATGAACCCTAATTAAGTGCGAGCCGCTTTAAATGCAAAGTGCACAAGTTTATTGCTTTGAGTATGTATTTGGGTTTTTTTCTGTAACCCAAGCAAATATGTATGCAGAGTTTTCAAAATTTGCTCCGTATATCCGGGAATCGCGCTCCTTATAACCGAGAACGATTGTATGGAATATGCGCAAATCAAAATGAATTCACAGTTTTGCTCATTATAGCCGAGATCTCCTTATATCCGAGCTCGTTATAACCGAGTTTTACTGTATGTCAAAAATTCATACTTTGGAATATTTATTTTAAATATCAATTAAGGTGTTTTTATTAAAAAAAACTAACTTTTATTAAGTGAGTAAAGCCTCAAAATACGAGAATAAATAGAATATACTGTTTAAAATCATCTTTTTATATAAATAAAAAGCGTTTTAAAATCATCAAAAAATCAGTAAAAATTTCTTGCAAATTTAAAACATTATAACTTTATTAATTTTGAATATTTCTTGATTTCCTTAGTAAAAATTCTAGATAATGAAGTTTAATTTATACGTACAAAAGAAACATATTATGCGTACATATAAATATTCATAAAAAGTTAGCACCGCCTAGGACACTAAAAACGATTTTTTGGCCGCGGCTTGTCGATTAATGCTTATATTATTTTAATTATTGTAAATGTAAAATGTCCAGTTTATTACTTTTATATAATAACAAAGGTTCTATCTAAGTTATTGCCCTAAAAAAAGTATACATTCTGATATAAATGAATAATAAAAACCCACATTTTTGTAAAAAAATGCCGAAATATGCATTTGCAGTAAATGTCCAGTCAGGAGAGTTACTTCGTACACCTAAGGGCCTGTTGTTTGATCAGAAGTAAGAGTGATAGTTAAGAAAAAAGCATAGATTTTTGCATCTCCACCAATCAAAACACCCATTTTCGTAAAAATCTATGCTTTTTGCTTAACTCTTACTCTAACTTCTGATCAAACAACAGGCCCTTAATGTGAAAAATCTAAATTAGTCAGTTAAATTTTTAGTAAGATTTGATTTAATGGTCACAAAACACAGTATAAAAATTTACTGAAATGAACTAAACCCATTCTTTAGGAAAGGAGTTGGGTTACAGCAGAAGAATGTCCCTCCTCGGGTATGTTTATGACACATTTATATTTTACTTCTTTCTAAAATTAAAGTACTTTTACTTCCTTCTAAAATTAAATCCCCTAGTAAACAAGAAATACTTTTTTAGAAGAGTTTTTGCTTTAATTCTAAAATTTCTAATTAAAATAATTTATTAAATTGTCCTCTTGTAATAAAGCGCATATTATTTGCTAAGTCTTTTTAAGAGTATTTAGTTTGACCTTTTCATAATTGTTTTTGTTGTAACCAGCAGCGGCACTAGTTTGCGCACCAAGAAATTTACATTAGTTCATGTTTATATACTTTGGTGGTCTGTGATACAAAACAAATAATTAGGTATGTGGGGAGTCCTTGTGGAGAAATATGGTACATAATTAATTAAGATTATTTATGAGGTATTTTTTTCTTAAACAGTGTTGTGTAATTTTTTGGTCATTGTTCTACATGTTTAAACATGTAGAACAATGTAAAAAACCGTGAATGTTGCTCTTTGGTGGGGATTATGTTAACAATGATATTGGTGTTAGAATGTTGGTATAGACTTGACTTTATTATGGCCCGACATCTTCATCGTTGCAGTTCGCATTACAACATTACGGCCTGCACATAACAGTGTTTTTCTAATTTTCTCATTCCAATTGCGAGAAGTTAATTATAATAAAATTAAAGTAAATTCGGAAATGTTCTACCATATTAAAGTCATATTATATCTTACTCATTATTTTGTAAATATAATTTATGTATATTTTTAGCATAGTTGTTACAAGAGATAGAATAAATTTGATAAATTCTTCAATCACCAATCTTTATAATAATTTATTGTCATTATTTAAAAAGAAATTAGATCAACAATCTAAATACTCAATGTGTAATATTAATTTTGTACATGTATTACAATGGTAACATTAAATATTATTATAAAGCCAGTAAGTAGAAAGGTCTACATTAAGACAATGATGTTTATTTCTATCTTTATTAAGGAAGTTTTTTCGATAATAAAAATTTAAAAATATTAACTATATTTATTTCATATCAGTGGGACACTACATAGTAAGAAATGGTGAGATTAGACCTCAGGTCCGATTGAGAGTAATGTTTGTACAGGTTGCACGATAAAGGTTGGCACAAATACATTAGCGAGAACTTGCAAACACATACGCTTTATACAGCTCATGTGTTTCTATTGCACTGCAAGCTATAAATGTAGGCTAGCGAGACAGGCATTATTTTCTTGTTGTGTTTTTAATATGGTAGCACACTGGTCGCTTCTTCATATACACTCACACTGGTGTCTTTTAAATATGTTTTCATGCCACCTTACCTAAAAATGTATAGACATTTTCACTAAACTAAAAATAAATTTGTATTACTGAGACAGCATGTTATCATGAGACAAAAATGGTTAATGGCAATACTATAGCAATAGCCCCATTGATTATTTTGATGTTAAATTGTAGACAAATATTTTATGGTGTATTTAAAATCGTATTTTTCCCAGAATATTTATTTTCATTTGAGTATGTTGGTAATTCACTCTCCTGTCAAACTGCCCTCGTAAATATCTATCTTATCGAAATCCATTTGAATGCATCAAACTTGAGACATGTCATGCGTCATTGAGTCACATTCAAAAACAATACGCCATTCAGAAATTAGGCACAACCTTTTTTGAACAATGTGAACATTGGCCTAACTTTGAGGTTAGTAGAAAACTTAAATCGAGGGCAGAGATTGCAGCACTTTTTTCTTTTATTTTGGGTCACAATCCTAGGATGGGTCTGCACCAAGCACTAATCTCTCCACTCTCCTCCGTCACCTGCCAGCCTCTTCATTTCTTGGTAGGTGCTACAACGCACATTGCCGATAAGCACTAACAATGAGTATTTTGAAAACTTGAGAAAGCTGCTAAAAGATATAAATGACCGAGGAAAATATTAATTTAATATAAATGATGACCCGGGGAAGACAAAACTTTAGTAAGGAAAGGTCGTAAATGCCCTTATATTATAGACTATAATTATAGGGATTCACTATAGTTAGCATGATAAACAATTTAAAACAATTTTTTTTGTAATAATTATTTATATCTGCAGTCAAATCTCATTATGTGTAACAAAAATTATTAGGCTGTATTTTTTGTTATTCTGAAATTTCGTTACTGAATACGGAAGCAAACACAATATATATTTCTTAATTAAGAACTTTGTATAAATTAGAGATGAAATGGATAGTGATTTGGCCGGATGCCGGATACCCGGCGAGCCTCTACGCCAGATAGCCGGATATCTGGCTGATATTTGCTACGCTCATTTGTTACATTATGATTTACATTATGTATATTACAAGATAATAGAAAAAAATCTTGACAGTGAAACAAAAATCGCCTATTTGGCAATATTTTGATATCAGCAGTGATAAAAACAAATATGCTGATTGTGCCGAGTGCAAATTTCTCATGGTGGCGATGGGAAAAAAGCAGGTTCGTCATCCAATATCCATACTTTCTGTTACATAAGGTGTACAAAAGCAATATCCAAAATAAAAAATGTCTTGAATGCAGTCACCGAGGAATTTGGAATGTATTGAATTCGGGATTTTATAGGAAATATCTGAAATATGGATCTATCCCTTCCAAAATCACATTTCCAAATCACTATTCAAAACAAAGACAGCTACATCATTACAGCACACGGACTTCTAGCTCACTGTTACGCCGATGACTGGCAACTGTACTTCCATTGTTCTCCAGACGAAACAGACGTACTGAAACAGTCTATTATTCAGCGCATAAAAGATGTAAACATTTGGATGTCCTCGAATAAACTGAAACTTAACCTGACCAAAACTGAGTTCTTTTGGACAGCTACCCGAAGACGCCAACACCTGATGGAAAAACTCCCACTCTCTATTTCAAATATTGACATAATTCCCAAAACCAATGTCAAACTACTTGGAGTCTACATGGATTCAATTGTCTCTTGGTAAACAAATTAATAGTACAACCAGCTCTGCCTTCTATCATTTACGCCACATTAAATCTATTCGCAAAAAGCATCTCAACAGAAGCAACAAAATTACTAATAAACGCATACGTTATCTCTCGCTTAGACTACTGTAATGGTATCTACGCTCATCTCCCGTAAGGGACTAAACAAATTACAATCTGTATTTAATGCCGCAAGACTCATTACTGATGTTTCAAAGTTTGCGCACATCTCACACCATCTTCAAAACTTTCACTGGTTTAGATGTCCAGAGAGAGGATTATAAGCTTTGCCTTACAATATTCAAGGCTATTCACAACATGGCCCCTCAATACATAACCGAATTCTACATTCCATTCTCCGTAAATAAGAGACAACTAAAACTTCGCTCAGCATCAACATCTAATACAAATAGGTTAGCTGAAGTAAATCACGTCCACAAAACTAATTTCGGTGATCGTGCTTTCGCGGTGGCTGGACCAAAGTTATGGAACAAACTACCCAATAAACTGAGACAAAACAGACAGCTTACCACAGTTCAGAAAAAAAATTAAAGACGCATTTATTTAGACAATCCTATAAAAACCTATAGAATAGCTAATGTTTTCCACTCATAGTGTGCACTCCGCGAAAACACCTAATTCTTTCAAGCACTCCCAACTATTTCATTTCTTACATGCTAGTGAATAAGTAATAGTAAATAAGTTTTTTTTAGCAGTAAGTTGTTTTGTAAGATAATTTTCTGTGTAAAAACGAAATCGCGAAAACTGCGTTATATAAATTATCAAAATATTATTATTATTATTATATCCACTTCAACTAATCAACCAACAAGGATTTATCACGTGACTAAAAGGCCGCATCAAATTAATTTAAATAAATGAAATTTGATGTCGTTTTTAGAATGAAACATAGCAAAGATTATATAATTAGCAAAAGCACTATTTGGTAGTAACACAGCAATATCCACATTTAAATATTTATATATACACAAATATTAGAGGAAAATTGAAATGGCTATTGTTTTAAACTTATTAACCATCAGATGCATGTTTCATAGAATCCTTGAGTAGTGACAGTTGTTTTGTTTTTATCTCTGAAACGCCTTAATGGAATAATATTGCCTTTGCGTTTATACCCCTCATATACGCTAGTGATGGGTCCGCTCTGTACTCGCTATTACAATGTAGTACCACAATACATTTAAGTGTACACTTCACACCTTTTGAAGTGAAGTGCACACTACAAACTATACACACATGAAGTTATTGAATATTATTAAAAGAAAATTTGGAAACTGAAACAACCCCCCCCCCCATGGTTTGAAAAATTTTTGGAAAATCTGATTTTTTTAGGTCGCCAAATGTTACTTACGAAAAAATATTGGCATTTGTCTTAATATTTTCCCGTTGACCTTTTTTTTTAGGTCGCCAAATGTTATTTTACTGAAAAATGTTGATACATTCATATATTTTTTCCGGCAACCTTTTTTTTTTAGGCACCAAACTTTTTATTTGGTAAAAAATATAATTACTTCACTTCATTAGTACTACAATTAGTTCACTTCATGTAGTTTTTCCTACAAATGTAGCGTACACTTTGTAGTCTTCAAAATGGTGAACGTGTGTGTGTTGTAGTCTTCATTTTGAAATGTAGTTTTTCTCTTCGCTAGCAGCTGAGCGTCCCAAGGTCTCGCAGATGGTTCTACACTGTGATGGGGGAACTAAGGAATGTAGCGCTGTTGTCAAATGGCCTCGTTGGAGACCTTACTTTTTAATACGCCCTCGTATATATTAATATAATTGAATTAATAAAACTTTTTGTAAAAAAAAACATTTTTTATTTCTTAATTAAATATGAAACAGAACTTTAGCATCAACCCAAAATAAAATATCATAGAAGACATATTTAAAAAAAAACAATGAAAGCGAGGTTTAAAACAAAGCAGAGGCCGCATTTCATAATTTTGTACTATTGAATATACTGATAAGATCGTGTATGTGTTTAACAGAATGTAATTTTGTGCCCTGGGCAAGGATAAATGAATTTCGTGGCCCTGGAAAGGGCCTTTAGTAAGAGTAGCAGGTGAATGCCCAAGCAGGCCGGCGCAAAGGATGGAGCTCTGGCATATCGACAGCTCCTATGTATAATACTGTAACATAGAAATCGATGATTTTGAGTTTTTTGTGTATTTCACATGTATTTTATTATATCTTTATTTCCAAGAAAGAAAATAAAATTGCTACAAATAACATTTTTTTCAGATGCATTTTATCATATCTCAAACAAATACATATTTTTTACGAAGTATACCATCGTATGATTCATTACGATAATATTCACGGGGCAGAAAGGCGAGCGGTAGCTACGTGTCAGTTACGATTGTGTTCTCGGGGCGGACGGACATTCGCTGCGTGCATTGTTTTTTTTAATTAGCATATTTTTATTCCTATTATCAAAAATGGATCCCTCTAAAGTAGAAAATAAAAATATGAGGCTGAATAGAGCACAAAAAATATGTAATTTAGCTTTAGAAACGAGATCAACATTGTGCACAACTGAAACAAAGCAACAGATTTGTGGAATAATAACCAACAGCAATGTTTGCACGAAAGAGAACAAAATACTTCATTTAACAAACCAGATAATTATGTATTTTTATGTTTTTACATTGAATAAATAATTGAATTTATTTATTTCGATAAATAACAAGGTATACTATTGTTAGTGCTACTTACGATTATGTATGTCGTACTTAAGAATCAAATAACTATCGTATGTAACATGATAATATACTTTGGAAAATAACACAAGGTAATTAATTATTTTTTGTAACTTTTAAAATAGTTTACACTGGAAAATAACAAAACATTATTATCATATGTAATAATTACAATGTTGCACATTGGAAATTATTGTAAGAAATAAGTTTTTTTTACACATGAGATAGTTTACGCCATCAGATAATTTTACTTACGATAGTAAGTATGGATGGGGTAAAAATAAATTATAAATTACGGTAGATTGTTCTTTTCTTTTTTATTTATGATTATAATTCTCTATAATGAAGTGCTTTGATAAAATTAGTGGTAATCAAAGAATGGAAATTAACCGAGAAAAGCAATGGAGATTCATACCGTGAAGCAATTAGCCACAGCAGCAGGATTACACGTACAAAATCAAGACATCATAGAAGTAAGAAGAATTCCTGACAGACGGATGGGAGCCCCACAGAAACTAATAGCCAAATTTTCAGACATCAAGATAAAAAATAGTCTGTTGGATAGCAAAAAAATATTGATGCAGCTATGATGAAAACACTAAGATGTGAGAAACTTTATCCATATTAGTTAAATACTTTGTGTATACTACGCATATCACAAAGGACTGTTTTGGAAAACCAAGCAAAAAATCAAAAGAAAAAAAATACATGTTATGGTTCAAGAATGGAAAAATCATGGTTAAAAAAGCACCCGAGCATAGAATAATTTACATATATCAATCATGCATGATCTAAATACATATGTAATATAATATAAGTGTATGAGGGCTCCGGTCAGTAGTGAGTCTTTGGGTAGACTACTCTTTCCAGACTACAAGTTGGACGAGTAAGTAGTATAATTTGACAATAATATTTATAGCCTCTGACGTCAGAGCTCATACATATTTATCTTTCTGTTCTGCTTATTTAATTACATTTATGTCATCGATTACGGCACACAAATTGATAGATATAAATATTCAGAAATCTCTTGTTACCTCAGATCCAAAATTCTGTGAAAATTTTGTTAATGATTTAGAGAATGTTAAAATACTCAATTAAAACATAAGGTCAATTAACAAAAATTTTGATGAACTATTGATTGAGCTAGACAGCCTCTGCGTAAGCTTCCAAATTATTATTCTTACTGAATGCTGGCTGAATGATTTATACATACCTAAAAATCTCAATCAATTCTCACATTATAACACTTCCACACATTTCTCAAAAAACGATGGTATTGTAGTGTATATTCAAAAATAACTCCACTGTACTACAGTGAAACTCTCTTAATACGTTTTTCAAGGGACCAGCAAATAAAAACTTATTAGGCGTGAAAACATATTAACAGTGATTTCAATATTTTCATAAATCATTTACACTTTTTAATTTTGTGTTTTAATTATATTTTCGTTTATATAATATGACAATTTAAGGACATTTAAATTTAAAAAATTAAGTAGGTAAATATATACATTTGTAAAATATTACCTATGTAAATACATAGTACCTGAGGGTTAGAAAACAATAAAAACCACCAAAACTATAAAATAAATTAGCACTGTCAAAAATTTAAATATAAATCGGTGTATATTGACAAATTAAATATGAAAAAAAAATGCAAAAAGCTACTTGTATCTACTTTCTCTGGCTTGGTAAAGATTGCACATTTATAAAAAATAACCATTTGTAAATAGTATTCTATTTGACTTCATTTAAAAAATTTATCCCTTTTGATGATTTCTACATAATTTATGTGTACATTCAACATATCGCCTTGAGCAACGTCCTTTTATTACTCCCTTTATATTAACTCGTGGCGTCTGCTTGCCGTCGAAAAAACTTTGGATCGATTTTTGACCCTTTTCCCGTGATCCAATCGAGCTGAAACTTTGCAAGCAGACTCGTGGCGACGATCAAGAAGATCTATCAAATTTTCGTTAAAAAACAATAATAATTATAGTATAATTTCGGATTTTTAGAAATTTTAATGGTTTTTACAAATCGGAATCTTTTCAAAAGGTTGATTACTACCAACGGCGCCGGCGGCCCGATAACGTCACGGAATATTTAAAATTTGAAATACTCCGTCGGTAGGTATAATAGGTATTTCACTACGAATTTCGAAAATTTAGGACAATTGGTTCACAGATGACAGCACACTTCGGTTTTTTGGGAAGAAATCAAATAATAAACAGATATTTTTAGAGATTTTTGACATAGATATTTGTCTAGACATGTTTCATTTTCAGTTAATCAATTATTACATGATGGTAAACTTAATTTACAAAGAAAGGGAATAAAATAAAAACTTGGTTTTTATGGGTTAGTTTTTTGTGATTAATTATGATTTTCTTTATTTTAATTACGTTTTATTTCAGACTACCTTAATATTTTCCCGGGCGCAAAGAAAATTCGTGGTATTTTTTATTGCTAAATTAAATAAATTTTTGTAACTCGTTAAGGTCGGCGCCACACTACGCGTTTTTTCCGTCGCGTCAAATCCGCAACCGAATTTAGCCGTCACATACCTATTATATTCCGCGGCGCGGCGGACTGCGCGGAGAATAAACACACGTGCGGACAATCTGTCAAATGTGGCGCGTTGCAATCAAAAACACGAGACGCGACGTCACCGATTTTATGTTGACGTAAGTTACGCGGGCGGGGAACCGAACAGGCGCTGAAACGAGCGTTCCATCGGCGGCGGAACGATTGATGATCGCGTAATAGCGGCGTTCCGCGGCGTCAAAGACGCGACGGAAGATACACCTAGTGTGACGCCGGCCTTAGAAAACAATAGGAGATATTACGTAATTAATATTGCCAATTGTTTCCTCGAAGAAATACAACCAAAATGAAAACAGTTTCGTTTAGGCGAATTTATTTTGCGCCGACGTTGATTGATTTTGAAAAAAATATCGTAAATAATCGCCGGATGAATTTATTTATTAAATATTATTTTATTAGCCTATTCAAATATTACAGGGTTTTTTTCAGCGGCTAGAACATTTGTGACGCCGCCAAACCCACTTAATTTTCATTGCGCCCATTTTTCGTTTTTAGAAATGTTGAACATAATTTCGTCTTCCGAAAAACGTATTGTGAAGATTTATTTGTATGAAAAAATTGAGTTCGGCTATAAATATTTTCACGACTTAGGCGAGAAACGAACATAAGCGGGAAACGTATTAAGCCTAAAAAAAATATGGGATTTGTATGGGACTTTTTCGGGACCGCAGAATTTAAACTTATTTAGCGGGAAAACTTATTAAAAGTGAATTAATTAAGCGAGTTTCACTGTATATCCGAAATCATAATTTAGGAGGCCAACGCTTACAAATAAATTACAACAATGATACAAGCATTTTGGCACTTTACCGATCCCCGTCAATCAATAATATTTCACCTTTTATTACTTCACTTAACGACCATCTTTCTCTCTTCTAAACTTTCTCTCCTTTCTAACCATTGTCGTAACCGGTGACCTGAACATTAATATTTTACCTAACGGCCACCCACAAAGCCTTGCCTACATCAATATATTGGCATACCACAGGATTAGTAGCACGATAAACACTCCTACAAGGGCTACAAAAGACTCAAAATCCTGCATAGACCACTTTATGATCAAATCAAAAAAAAATTATCAAATCAATTGTATATAAAACAACAATGATGGATCACTACACGATAAGCACACTAAGCACAACAGATAATAAAAATTCCAAAGAGCTACATCAACATCCTTTTAAGAAAATAAACTATGAAAGTCTAAAAATATCATTAAACAACATGAATTGGGACAATCTGTATCTCATTACCGACTCCGAGAATGCATGGAATTACTTATAGATCAGATACAAAATGAAATCAGCAAACATACGACAATAATCCACAAACACACCCCCTGCAATCTAAAACCATGGATGTCTATATATGCAATATAAAACCAATAAAACCTAATATCATTAAATGCATTAAAAAAAGAGACTTCATTCACAAAAAAACCGTAACAACCCTTATGACATTACTCTAAACAACTTCTATAAAAGATACCGTAACATCTGCACTCAGAAATACAAAAAATGAAAGAATCCTACTACAAACAAAAAATTATTGACAGCAATGGTGAATCAAAGAAAATCTGGAACATAGTTAGGGAAGCATTACATACAGATAAAAATAAAGAAATAGTTCTCAACCAACTAAACATTGAAGGTGAAACAATATTCTTTAAAAATAATCCCAACCAAATTGTTAATCACGCCAATCACTTCTTTACAAATATCGGGACTCACTTAACCAACAAAATCCCCTCAACCTCAGGTAATGACAGAATTGATACACATAATCAAAATTGTGAAACATCCCATAAATTCTCTCTCAAAAATGTAGGAAAACAAGAAGTTGAAGAAGCAATCAACTCGTTAAAAAATAAGTATACCGCTGGTATGGACGGGATTACAACTAATTTAATTAAAATGATGAAGAAACAATTATCTTTGCCCTTACGCTATTTAATAAATCTAATTTTAAATCTTGGACACTTCCCTTCCAAACTAAAACAAGGACTTATAATTCCAATTCATAAATCAGGAAACAAAAGTGATATCAATAATTATAGGCCAATTACATTACTCAACACCTTTTCTGAAATATTTGAAAAAATTATAAAAATCCATCTTACAAAATACCTCGAGAAAAATGAATCATTTCAGGAAACCAATTTGGCTTCAGAGCTAACATGCAAAAAACAGAAGCTATTGCCCGTGTCACGAATTTCATTTCAATATGGATAAAGGTCAAAAATGTATATTCATCTTTCTAGGCCAAAGCATTTGACACAATATTCCATACGAAGTTACTAGAAAAACTTTAAAAAATTGGTAACTCCAGAAAAGAACTAAAATTGTTTAAAAGATACATCTTGGACAGGAACCAAAGTTAGAATAAAAAACACTACAAGTAAACCTCTAGTCATAAAATTCGATGTCCCCCAGGGTAAATTGGGGCCAATAATGTTCTTAATCAACATTAATGACATCTGTAATATCCCCATTGATGGTAGTTATTTGTTTCGCCGATGACACTGTGCTGCAATTCCGAGCAAATACATGGTCATCAGTATTTAAAAAAGCTAAAAAGGTTACATGTACCTACTGTAAAAAAAAAATGGCTAGACAGTAACACATAATATTAATAAAACCAAATATATAACATACCTACAGCAGAAATATAAATGGTCAACCATCGGCTGAACACAATATAAAAGTACACAGTTGCTCCAGCTTCAACAATTTGTAAATGTCCCTACATTGAGCATACTGATCAAATTAAATATTTAGGTATTATAATCAATGCTCATCTCAAATGGAATCTTCACACACAACACAACTCAAACAAAATAAAAAAAAGCCATTTTCTCTCTGCAACATATCAAAAACTCTCTTAGCATTAAACTCCTAAAAATGGTATACTTCGCAATCTGCCAAACAATTTTACGATTTTTGGCGAATTTCGCAATCGCATTGCGATTTTTCGAAATAATTATTAGTCCTTTGCAACATAAATCAATACATTTTAGTTCACAAAATTGGATTTTTTTTTTAAATTTGACAAAATTGAAAAAATATTTCGATTTTTTTCGCATAGGTATATGTTAATTTCGCATACTTTAGTTATAGAAATGTGACGGTCTTTGTATTAGTATAATAAATATTGCGTTTTCGAAATAATTTCTTGAAATATACAAAAATGCAGACGTTTTTCACAAAATTAATCGTTTTTGCCACGAATTTTTAGATTTTTGGCGAATTTTACAATCGCATTGCGATTTTTGATTTTTCGAAATAATTTTTAGTCCATTGCAACATAAATAAATACATTTTAGTTCACAATATTCGATTTTTTTAAATTTGACGAAATTGAAAAAATATTTAGATTTTTTCGCAAGTGAGAACAAATATATACTTTAGTAATAAACGTCGCAGTCTTCGTATTAGCATAATAACAATTGCGTTTTCAAAATTATTTCTTGAAATATGCAAGAATACAAACGTTTTTCAATAAATGAATGACTTTTTTTACGAGTTTACGATTTTTGGCAAATTCCGCAATCATATTGCGATTTTTTTTTTTTTTGTACCTTGAATTTCGTTTTAAATTTGCGATTTTTTTTTTGTACCTTGACTTTTTTTTAAATTCGATGAAATTTAAAAAATATTTAGATTTTTTCGCAAGTGAGAACAACAAATATATACTTTAGTAATTATACATGTCGCGGTCTTCGTATTAGCATAATAAAAATTGCGTTTTCAAAATTATTTCTTGAGATATGCAAGAATACAAACGTTTTTCACTACATGAATGACTTTTTTCACGAGTTTTTTTGGCAAATTTCGCAATCATACTGCGATTTTAAATTTTTTTTGTACCTTGAATTTCGAATAACGGGGTTAGGGTAATTTGAAATGTTTTTTTTTTGGGTCCTTTGAATTTCGAATTAGCGAGGTTTTACTGTATACTTCATCTTCATCAAATACAAATAATTATTTTACTTTATATCTACATACAATGTTATGTATCTTCATACCATTCACGCAGTCCAACCAAAACTTTATATTTAAATGAAATAGAAATAAATAAATAAAAAAAAAACGAATTAAAATGTGTTGATTTAAGATGTAAGGGGCTAAAATCTATTTTGAATTACAAATTACAGGGGTTTTCAAATTATTGAGGTTAATCCACTATGAAATTAACATTTTGGGACTTAGTTTGGTTAAGGGAAAAATAAAAGATTGCCCTTGGTTGACAATTTTATAATACCATGTGAATTTCAACATTTAATAACAGGCCATCATCAATCTGTGTTTTATTCAGAAGGACGTACAAAGACGTACATTGTATATCAAAAGAGAAATAAATTAACGAATAGAAGCACTTACTCATTTGTGTCTAAAGGAGCATCAAATTACGAAAGAGAAGAGCAAAACTCTTGGTCTTCCATCACAAAGAAAACAAACACAAAAGTCAGATTTGATTGATCAAGAGGATATTTATACAACAGTGACAGGGAACAAAGGGATTGAACAAAATAATTTGCAGTGTACACAGTATGCTGATGACAATATCTACGAAATTATTGATTCTTCAACCAGCGAATTTGAAAAAAGTCCTGTAAACGTAGAACCAATAAAAAATAAAATTGATCAGAAAACCGAGAATGATAATAATAAAACGAGAAAAATAAAATTGATCAGAAAACTGAAAAACTGCACGTCCACAATCACGCTGCTATCCTTGCTATCAACCTCAGAAAGATAGCAACATAGATGCATACGATCTTGCTATCTCTTGCTGTGAACCGCGTCATTTTAAGTCACTATTAGAAAAAATCTACAAAAGATCCTAAACTGACAAAAGGGCTGCAAAAAGAGAATAAATAACCTTACAAAGACAGAAAAATTCCGTAAAGGAAAATAAAGGACCTCACAAAAAGCAAAGTGAGACGTTTATTCACAATGTAGTAACGATAATCTTTCATTAGATAATGCCCCCAAAGCAAAAGTGTTCTCTATAAAAAAAATCAAGTTCAAATTTTACAACAAAAGCATTTGGTGGTTATGGTTTGGGTGGATATGGTTTTGGGTCAAAAAATGATACTTTGAAATCAACAAAAAGTACCAACAGCGACCATTTTCACGGAAGCAACGTAAATAATGAAAAACAACAAACACACTGCGCTCAAAGAATTGATATTTAAAATTTTGAATTATCGGAGTTCAAATTAACAAGGTTTTACTGTATACAATTATTGTGTGATACAATTATTTAAATTTTGTAATTCGTTGTGATATTTGGTATTTTTGGAACTCGTGATTTGTGAACTTATAATTTGATTTGGTGATTGTTTGTTTTGTACATTTAATTTTGTTAGAATTAAATTTAATAAATAGAAGGAGATGCATAAAGGGTGGTTCCGACATGGTACTATCACCGGTCGGAGCAAGATCGGCCAAAGGGATTGGGAGTAAGGATAATTTTGTAAACACCCGCTCTATTAGCGGTCGGGACTCTTGAAGTAGGCTAATTGAAAAAATATTTCAGCAAAAGCGCTGGGAGCTCATTCTATCTTCTGCCACCGGAATGCCTAGATGTTTCCACCCCATATTGAGGTTGGGATGTTGGTGCTTCTGACGATATACACCTGGAATTACAGTCTTAATTCATCTTGTATGGGACTGTGTATAATACACAGTTATACAGTATAATACAGCAGCAAGTTTTGCTGTGGACAGCGTGGGTCAGCACGCAATTGACTTAAGATCTTAATTGTATCATAGTCACTCTTGAACAGGAGTGCAGTTATAAAATATTTGCTTTACAAGAGTGGGATGTCAAATGAAAAAATGTATTAGGTAGAAAGGAATGTAGTTTGTTTGTGATAAAATATATATACAAATATATTATTATACTGCAACACCAGTATTCTGCTAGATGGTGTGCTTGCACAGACTGGAGGGGGATGAACGGAATTCCATTTTTTTGAAATGGCCACTTGCTTCCTTGACAAGTGTGTGTGTGATTGCATTTTTTTATGTTCATCTTTGTTTCTGCCTATTTGTTTTGTGATCTGAATAAACTTTTGCAATCTGACTTGTTTTCTATCTTGTAACAATATATTCATTGGTCAGACTTGTCATTTTCTATGAAAAATTTGGCAAGCCTCTCAACATCATCCCAAGACATGTTGTTGATTTGGCTGATTAACTTTGTATGAACTGTTCGAGCATGCTTGTCCGCATCAGTAGCAGAGTAATACAGTTTAAAGAATTTTTGAAGAGCGACATCAAGAGGGTCGGGTGTTTTGATTACTAAATAAACTTTGCTTCCGTCTTTAATATTTTTGTATTCTGTTAATTGGTTTTCATCAATCAGCGTTTTGCCCAGAAAAAGGAGTCTTTGCTTACACACAGGTGTATTACACTGAGTATGTATTTTTTTCTTTACATCCAAAACTGTTGCATCACTTTCAACCTGTAATTGAAAAAACGTTTTTAAAAAAATTGTAAACAACTATTTTTCTTATATCTCTGTTTTTTAATTAAAAGATTATATCGTATTCGCACATTTAGGTACTATTTTTACTTCCGGATGAAATGCAGATTACTTGTGAATTCAAGTAAATTCCAAATATCTTTGATCTAGAATTAATAAAAACTACTACAATGTGTATGTACAGTATTGTATTAAAAAAAATAAACAACCATTTTTCTTTAATTTAAAAATTATATCATGCAGTGACATTTGATTTGATTTACAAATCACATGCAAAATACATGAACAATACGCAAAGTCCGCGAAGCCTCCAAGGTTGCCAATTCGGATAGTGGGTTAATGCTTAAAATATAGGCAAAAAAAGTAAATTCTTTAAAACTAGTAAAAAAAACCTTATTGTACGTATAATTGGTACTTCTAATTAAAGTCAAATTTGGCATAAAAAAACGTTTGATAGTGATTTTTTATGAAAAAGGAAATCAGCCGCGAAGGGACGTCCGCCACTCCCAACAGCATACTAAATCTGATTTTAAATCTGCGTCATTTGTTGACATACTTATTACTTTGGAATTTTTCATTTTTACATATTACTTTTACATATTACTTAATAATTAATATAAAAAACTTTTAAATAACGCTTGAAGTATCAAAGTGCCGGAGTAATTACAATATAAGTTTAAAATCATCTCCTTATATGAAAAAAAGCATTTCAAAATCATTGAAAAATGTCTCTTGAAATTTAAAAAATTATAATTTTATTAATATTGAACATTTCTTCATTATTATAGTAAAGAATCACCGTAAAGTAAGCTTTATATGCATAAAAAAACATTCTGCATACTTAATATGCATACATATATATAAAGATGTGTTACAGGACAGAATACCACACTTTACTCTCTCTGCCTACCCCTGTAAAATGACATGATAGTAATTTAGTTAGTATCAATTAATATGTCACAAAAGTAAAGTCAGGGTACTATTGATGGGTAGGCTTCTTTAAATAAGTTAGGGCCAGTTGTTTCAAGTTGGATTAAAGTAAGCATTTTTTTAAATCATAGATTTTTACGTTCTCCACCAATCAGACGATCCGTTTTCGTAAAAATCTATGCTTTAATCGACCGCTTACTTTGATTGAACTTGAAACAACCGGGCCTTAGAGAGATAATATTTGTCTATGGTGAAGCAAGTCACCTATACAATGACATTTGAAGCAATATTGAATATTATTATTAGAATGTTGTATTATAATATATATTATAATATTGAATTGAATTATTATAACGCAGCTGAAAAAAAAATTTTTCCTACATATTTCTTTGGGTTAAATGAAATGATACTGACACTGCATAAAATGCACTAAATGAGTGGTTAATATTTAGATTGTTGCGTCTCGGCATTAAAATATAAGATTAATTGATTATAACAAATGAGACAAGTAAACATAAACAACAATAATCTAGGATTTGAGATATGAAGGTTGTGTATTAAAGATACATTGTACAGAACAGACAAACATGCTTCTTCATCATTTAGATTTAAATTGATAAACTTTTTGTAAATTGAAGCTATTCTCTTGAATTTTTAATTAAATCAAAGTCATTACGCCGTCTAATGAAATCAAATGTCTGAAAGAATAATATGTATTTTTGAGATGGTTGATACTGGTAGGTATCCGGATTTAATATTCGTTAACAAATGTGTTGCAAAATGTAAATTATATAACAATGTAAAAGTCAAAATAAAATACTGTAACAATACATCAAAAATGTATTAAGAAGTTAGCAAAATGTTCATTGAAAGGTGCCTATTTTGGTTCATTGTTAACAATATTTTACAGTTAGTGCTCATTAAATAGCAATACGATTTAGCATTTTGTTTTAACAAATCATAGTGAGGGCTCATAGGGGATCGTACATATAAAATTAAATGGGTGGAATATAAAAATGGTAAATTTAATATCATTAT
Source organism: Agrypnia vestita (assembly GCA_016648135.1). Lineage (NCBI taxonomy): Eukaryota > Metazoa > Arthropoda > Insecta > Trichoptera > Phryganeidae > Agrypnia > Agrypnia vestita. The sequence goes on from JADDOH010009787.1 coordinate 25,440, forward strand.
GAATTATATTTCCTTACATCAATTGTACACTCGTCACCTTGCAAAATTTTTATGACAAGTTTCATTTTTATTATATTTATAAATATAACGTAAAAAATACACTAAAAACGAGTACCAACTACGTTGAACTGTCAATGACAATTGTTGTATTGTTGAATTGTGGTCAGAATTAGGGATGGGTAAAAAATATCGATATATCAATATATCGATATATTTTTTCGCGATATATATATTTTTTTGATATATCGATATTTTTTTCTGGGATAGGATTGGGATGGGATTGGCGACCTTTTTTTGGGTATCTTTTTCACTTTTTTTCTGGCGACCTGTTTTTGGGTATCTTTTTTCAGTTTTTTCCGTCGACCTTTTTTTGGGTATCTTTTTCACTTTTTTCTTGGCGACCTTCTTTTTTTTGGTCATCGATATATTTTTTTTCGATATATCGATGGTTTTTTCCCGATATATTTTTTCCCGATACATCGATATATTTTTTCTGGTGACCTTTTTTTTTTGGTCGCCAAAAGCTTATTCCCCTTACATTTTTGAAAAAATAATATCGATATATCGATATATTTTTCGCAATGTATATCGATTACTTTCGATACTTTTTAAAAATATCGATTCGATATATATCGATTTTTTTTTCATTTACCCATCCCTAGTCAGAATCCACTCAGAATCAGAAATTATTGTCAATGCGCTAAAGTTCAACAGAGAACGGAGACATAGAAAAGAGAAAATATCGGCCCTGTACACATTGGACCAACCACGGCAGAGCACCAACGTCGCCCAACGCCCAATGGCGTTCACACACACAGAATATAGTTCACACATTAGCGCATGACTAAATTATTACACTTGGCTAAATTTAGTCAAGTGTAATCGCATTTAGGAAACTAGCATCCTAAATTTAGAAGCAAGGATGGTTTAGAAGAAGCCTAAATTTCGGAAGGTGTAATCGCATTGATATTGATTTCAGTCGCCGCGTGGCTTTCCGTGAGTGAGGACGTGTATTCCACATTAAAAAAAGTGAATCGCGAATGTGCAACATTACGAAATGACGAATGAAAAAGAAGTTTTGATCAATATTTTAGAACTTTATAAAGATATGCCCTATATTTAGGACAAAATTTTTAGGATAAAAATTTATGACATTTATTTTTCGGAGATAATTTTTGTCAGCCGGGGTTGGATATTAAAAAACTGAATTTTGAATCTTGATACGAGTTTTGTTACAACCAATCTTTATTTTGCTTTAACGCTATCACGTAGGATAGTATTTTGCTTTTGAATATACGGTGTCACAAGATTCAACAATATGGCAAACGATCTCGAATCCATTCGTAGATAATTTATAAAGTCCGTTGATTCTTATAATATTGATGTTTGTTAAATTTTAACGCATCGATAAATATTCTTTCACCCATGTTTTTCTCTTTATTTTTTCTATTTTTAAGTTTAATTTATTTAAAATGTTAATAATGCTGATTGTTCCACACAAGAACACTTTTTTAGATTGCGGCTCAGTAGGCTTCACTGATTAAGTAGAGAGCGCCACCAGAAGTCACTGCGCAGCTCGTTGTCCGTGGATGTGCCAGAAGTCAAACGCCGAAGTAGTGCTTATCGTATGAGTACCGAAGAAAAATCCGAAGCGAAGTCCAAGTCCGAAAGCAGAAAGCAGAAGTCCAAAAAAAAGCGAGGTTAGGGTGAATAAATGAAAAAGCAGCGAGAAGTTGGTTCAATGGCGTTTACAGCGACACGTAAATTACGCGAAAGTCGCTCGCCGGGCAATACATCTTTATTTTATACTCTTTTCAAAAACACAACAGATTGCGTCATAACAGATTGCGTAATCCAATAGAATCTCCATAATCCGGGGCCGCGACGCGGCGAACCGAGCGGCGGTTTGTCAAACTACGCCATTCGCGGCGGCGCGGCCTGCCGGGCGGCAGATCTCATATTACAGATACAAAATAATTCATAACAAATGTATTGCAGCCCTCCTGGGGTTTAAATTGTGTTATTTAACTATGACAGATCGAGCAAATCGCAACAACACAATCATTGGACACGCTGGGTCCTAATAAACCAAAAAAATTGAAAAATAAATTTGCCAGTAAGGGCTCAGATTTTCATAAATTCATAAAATATAGTAAACCAATGTTTATACAATTTTTGATATGACAGTTGTAAAGTACACGTTTAAGCGCGTTTTTAACAGTAATTTAAATTCATAATGTCACATAAATGTCAGATTAATGTTTATTGAGTTATAGGCATTTAAAAAGCGCCGCAAAACCAATTTCTTTATTAAATTCTCAGGCGCGCCTATATCATTTAACATACATAAAAATATATTCTCCAGATAAGCATTCATGTAAGGAATGCGACGACACTACATTTGTATCGTTGCGCCCCCGGTAGCGGCCGTAATTGTCGATCAAAAAATCGACCCCATCGTCTCCTGCCACGGCGAGCGAGCTCACCGCGCGTGCCGACTACCGTGGCGTATGGCCTCGAACAAGGCAAACTCCGGCAGGCGTTACCGCTTCCAGATGGTCTTTCAGTACTCATTAATTTCATGATGGACCATCTCCACGATGGCGTCCGGTGCAGACCTTCAAGCTCCCGTAGAAAATAACTCCATACGCATTTCATACGGAAGCTCGGAATGTGAGTACTGCGCGTTAGAAGTCTCCGGCTGGAATGTGAAGCAAAAAATGCTCTCATTGTGTGCCATGTGGCCCGTGGGCGGATTCAACGGCGGAAATAAAGAACCGGGTGCTGCCGCTCAGGGGGGACAATTTCACGGTTCCCGTGCTGGCGTCTCTTTCCCCGCGGATTTTCGCACTCATCGCCAGCACTCATGCCTCCGGGCGTAACTTCGCGGAAGAATCCCTTCGGCTCGAACTTCTAACTCATTCACGTATCCGTCGCGACACAAGCGCCGACTGTACGGAGTAAAAATCCACGTACCTGTGGGTGCGGCATCATTTATTTCAATTTTATTTTATAAAATTTCCAATACATTATTTCATAATAAAATACAATATTATGCAAATGACAACATTTTATATAAGGGCGCCGAAGCGCTGCTTCGCACAAGCCATTAACATATTTTTAAACATTTTTAAAACATATACAAATTTCACACATATTTGTATCGGCACTTGCGCGGCTGAAAAATAGTATCGGAGGCTGGGCGGGTCATTACGCCTTCTATTTTCATTCATCAAAAGAAAGGCCCGTAGTAGGGTCAGCTTGTATACCCCGATGTCGTTCAGCAAGCTGTTGGAAGCAGCGCGCGGTAGCGCGTTGGCGGCTCCCCCTCTAGTCGGGGTCGCGGCTGGCGGCGCTGATGCGCGCGTGCTCCGCTCGGCGGAGCGGTCCCCAGGGGCGGTACTCACGCCCCGTCTCGGTGATATTTTCTGTATGCAGCGGCTGATTTGTTTCGCCACGTTCCGCTCTTGGTTTTCAAAAAACATTTTATTATTTTTAATGTATTATTTTTTCATGAATAACCCTGACCGTTACACTGATTAAATCAATCCACGGAAGAATATAAGTCGATAATAAGATGTCATTTTGTTTCTTCTATAAGCATTTTTTCGGCTTCATATTAATACATTTGTATTTGATTGTCAAGAAAGTATCATCATCCTCGCGCTTGACACGTCCAACCACGTCGCGCTTTGACTGATAACTGATTCAGAAGATTAAGTGACTAAATTTAGGACAGCCAAGATTAATTAAATTAAATTTCCGTCGGCGTGCAGATTGTTTCTGTTCTGTGCTTTTTACGCCGTCTGGACCACTTCACCTGACTTTTATTCATCACCTCTGACCTCTGCTCTACCTACTGCTTTTGGATTTGGGTTCTCTACTGAACTACTGCAACCAGACAATTCAATTTTTGTGAACTTCAGAGCAGTCACCGGGTTTTACGATTACCGCTGTGCAGTTTTGGTCTGTTCTGTGAGTCTAGTACGGGAGACCTGCGCATCCTTAATTAGCGTATTCTGTACGGAACACTACTCCCTCGTCAAAATTTATTTTTTGGAAAGTTGATGTAGATAAAACCTTTCAAAATCTCCCCTCCCCATCCGATTTCTCTTCGCATCCACAGGCATAGCGAGCGAGCATGACGGCAACATAATTGTGCGCGAGCGACAAGGATACGTAGCGTAGTGTCAATGTAAGAAATTCTCTCTGCTCAGCGATTGTGCTTTAGTAGTCTTCATTTTGAAATGTAGTTTTTCCTTCGCCAGTATTGACAACTATTATGTGGTCTCCACTTTTATAGAATACGCAGGAGTGTTGTGATTGCATAGAAAAGGGAAATATCAGTGATTGTTTTGAAATTTTATCAGTAATAATTGTTAAAGCTTTCAAAAATATTGAAATTACAGTGCTTATGAATGGCAAATAATATTTTTAAAAATAGCAACAGGCCCTAAGCGAGTTCAAGACGAATTATGATCTAGAACATAGAAAAGAGAAATATAATAGTGAAGAGGGACCCACTACGTACCCAGGGCCGTTTTATGAGTAAAAACGGCCTTATGTTCGGTTGTTTCAAGTTGGATCAAAGTAAGCGTAAATCCTGGGTTAAACTCGGGTTTAACCTTAAGGTTGTGCGAAATAGCCCAAAAACCGTTGTTTCACGACAAATACTTAAGGCTCGGTTGTTTCAAGTTCGATCAAAGTAAGCGTAGAATTTAAACTCAAATTTTTAGTACTTTTTTCAAAAACGGGTTGTTTCAACTCGGATTAAGCGAAATCTGTCAGAGAATTCTGAGCGGAAATTTTAGATTAAACTCTCGGTCAGAGACGCACATGCGCACTGCGCAATGTAATTGACATCTGTCAATAATTTTTTTTTTTATAAGTTTTTCGACATTTTACATACAAAGTGTCGAAATGTACAATATTATGTAGGGTGACATAGGCTTTTCTGACGATCGATTGATCCTACAGTATATCCTTAACAGGAGAAGTAATTTACTTAGACCTGGAACAATACGTTTTTGTCGGAAGAAATTGATTTTTCCGCAACTCTAAATGAATTTTACCGCAGGGCATTGTCGACAATATTTTTTTTCAAGGTTTCTATTTCTCTCGGGTTTTGATAATTTTACATTTATATCGATGAAAGGTGTGTAGGTGATGCATCTGGAATACTGTTTCTTGGACTGCGGATAGGGTCAGCCATTTGGTAATTGATATATTGAAGGAGACCGGGACTATGCCCTCAAACCATATGTACAGCAATTTTTAATGCTACAATGGGTCTGAAGGCCCAATTTTAATTGTGGTCCGACAAGAACACCTAGATTTTAAAGAAATCAGAAAGATGTATTGCGACCTCACTGGGAATTGAACCCGGAATTCTCAGTATGCAGAGCCAGTGACATGGCCAAAGTAAGGAAAATTGTTTGTCGAAAGCAGCAGAAGCAGAGGACGTCCGCGGAATAATAGTAATAAAACAATATATTCGGTGTATGAAACTCTTTTATTTTATTGTATTTTATATACCTACCTATCTTGTATTTTATATACCTATCTATTAACAGGAAAATGAATATTTTAATAAAAAATACAACTTGTAATAAAATTAAGCCAGATCTCTTATGACATTATGCCTTTCCAAAACAACTTCGTGAATTTCTTGCCGATTCTTTAGATAGTTGGGTTTTGAAAATATCTAACTGAACCACATATAATTTATTCTGCATATCACTTTGAGATTGCGTGGGCTTTGGATTTACTTTTCTTATTACCTGCAAACAAAGAAAAGGTTATAAACAGAAAAACTAAATAAATACAATACAGATCAAATAAAAACATATTGTTCTTGCAAACACTAAATAGGTAGGATAACATTTAATTTCGTCAATAACTAACCTTCCTGGCGCATTTCATCATATTCTCGAATCTACTTCGAAAATCTGTTGGACAGAACGCATTTAGGCGGGGACAAAGCAACAAAATATTAAATTAGTTGCGTAATGCGACCCATTAGTCTCCTTTCATCTTCTTGTGGACATCTTCAGTAAAACAGCATTTTTGATGATTTGAACGTGATGCCATATGCAAAATTATTTAGGCGTGCATTTGTCTATGATTTTTAGTTTACATAATTGTAACACCCCTAATCCGATATTTGACAGATTTTTAGTTTGAAACAGCTTTTTCTGCGAGATTTCGCGTGACCTTGAGGTTAAGCTCAGTTTAACCCAGGATTTCCGCTTACTTTGATCGAACTTGAAACAACCGGGCCTAAGGGTGTTGCAATTGTGTACACTAAAAATCATAGACAAACGCACGTTCCAATAATTTTGCACATGGCATCACGTCATTTAACAGTGCCGACAGCGCATTAATAAATTCCGTATCCAATTGTTTGTTGATAAATAATGATACAAAATAAGTATTCATGGATTTAGCGATATTCAAAAGTTTATGTTGTTAATAAAATAGCAATAAACACTGATAACAATGTTTTTTCATAGAAAACAGCAAATTTTTCGACAGATGACATTCATTTCATCAGGTCTGGATAATAAAAATGATTTACTAATGTAAGAAGTGAGGATGTCCACAAGAAGATGAAAGAATACTAGTGGGCCGCATTACGCACGAATATAATGCTTTGTGGCTTTGCGCCTATCAAATTGCATACTGTCTGACAGATTTTCGAAATAGGTTCGAGAATGTGAAAAAATGCGTCGGGAAGGTTGGATAATTGACGAAATTAAGTGTCTTACATATTTACTGTTTGCGAGTACAATATGTTTTTTTTTTATATATTGTTTTTCTTTTGCGTACTGTCTGACAGATTTTCGAAATTGGTTCGAAAATGTAAAGAAATGCGTCGGAAAGGTTAGATTATTGACGAAATTAAGTGTTTTCCTACATATTTAGTGTTTGCGAGTAAAATATGTTTTTATTTGATCTATATTGTTTTTCTTTTAGTCTTTTTGTTTACAACATTTTATTTGTTCGCATGTAATAGAAAACTGAAGCCAAAGCCCATGACTCAAAGTGATATGCAGACTAAATTATATGCGGTTCAGTTAGAAATTTTCAAAACACTACTAAAGAATCAGCAGGAAATTCACAAAGTTGTTTTGGAAAGGCATAAAGCCAAAAAAGATCTGGCTTCATTTAATTATAATTAAAAGTTGTATTTTTTTTTACTAAAATTTTCATTTTCCTGTTAATAGGTATATAAAATACAATAAAAGAGTTTCATACACCGAATATATTGTTTTATTATTTTAATTCTGCGGACGCCCTCTGTTTCTGCTGCCTTCGACAAACAATTTTCCTTATCACCCTTTCCTTGCTCATCAGTTCCACATGGCCAAACCATGCGACAACATTGGTAAGTAGCATTGAAGTTCGTAGTCCAGTGGCCATGTCACTGGCTTTGCATGCTGAAGATTCCGGGTTCGATTCCCTGTGAGGTCGCAATACATCTTTCTAATTCCTTTAAAATTTCGGTGTTTTGCCGGACCGCAATTAATTGAGCTTTCAGGCCCATTGTAGCATTAAAAATTTCTGCACATATGGTTTGAGGGCATAATCCCAGTCTCCTACAATATAGCAATTACCAAATCTGGTACCTAGTACCGTCTTTCGTAACTTGATATTTTGTTTGGACATAATGACAAATCTATTTCTGATTTATATGACTGATTTAAATGTGGTATGAGGAGCCATTGCTTTGATAATGCCTGACCCTATCCACAGTCCTATAGGCAGTGTTCTAGATACATCACCTACGCAATGCTTTCATCGATATAAATGTAAAATTATCAAAACCCAAGTGAAATAGAAACTTTGAAAAAAAAATAATGTCGATAATGCCCTGTGGTAAAATTTATTGAGAGTAGCAGAAAAATTAATTTCTTCCGACAAAAAAGTATTGTTCGAGGTCTAAGTAAATTATTTCTCCTGTTAAGAGTATACTGTAGGATCAGTCGATTGTCAGAAAAGCCTGTGTCACTCTACATAATATTGTACATTTCGACACTTTGTATGTAAAATGTCGAAAAATTAATTAAAAAGTATTTTATTGACGGATGTCAATTACCTACATTGCGCATTGACCGAAAGTTTAATCTCAAATTTCCGCTCAGAATTCTCTGACAAATTTCGTTTAATCCGAGTTGAAACAACCCGTTTTTGGAAAAAGTACTAAAAATTCGAGTTTAAATTCTATGCTTACTTTGATTCAACTTGAAGCAACCGGGCCTTAGGTATGTGGTGGGTCCCTCTCCACTGTATAGTGATGAAACACTTCATCACTTGCACTGAAATTCTTCTCCACACCTACACCAGTATCACGCATCCCTAGAAGTTTTAAAATTCCAAGTGTAGCTGCTCTCTTGCCGCTCATACTGTTAGTTAATAATTATTCCGCCAGGAGTCCGAAGTCAGAACTTGAGTTGTAAACTTGTAATTGTAAACATCCAAAATGGATTCCTAGTTTTCTGAGGTTTGCGGGTTGTGGCGAGTGTCTTGTATTTTTCTCGTAACGATGTAAATTAGTTTTCTGAATTATTATATGACAACAGCTATATCATGTCTACAGAAAGGTATTCTTTTTGTGCATATCACGTTTATTATTTCCTTAGGATTTTCATAAATTTTTGACAAAATCGATAAATGCATTTCGATACTGTAATGTCACGCCCAGAATAAATCTACCGGTTCTTCGAATTTTATTAGGAACTAATGATTTTCATTATGAATTCTGGATGTTTCAGAGTTGATTGGGTGGAAATTATAGAGCCTAAGACAAAGGAGCATATGTATGCTAACCTCACGACTGGAGAATGTGTTTGGGATCCGCCTGAGGTAACTTCCTCATTTAATTCGGCTGCACATTAGTATAATAAAATAATGCATTTATTTGTTTTGTAAA